>JAZAYU010000303.1:0-227866 GCA_038501625.1 Corbicula japonica
CAAAGTATGATTTCTAGTTATTAAACATAAAAATAATTTTAATCCAGGACTGATAAAAGAAATATACGAATGATTACAATAAATTTTAGTTTTAAACATATGTTGGAAGGAAGTAAAATAGTAAACAAAATAATAACGCTTAACGGGCGTTGAATACAACGGCGATACATTGTTGAATTCATCCGTTTTCTCTTCCAATTTAGGGAGATCAAGTTACATAAAATATATTTTTTGAAGTAAACGCATTTTGTCAGAAAAACACGAGACGCTTATATATGTGTCTGTGGCAAATAGACAGTAACATGCAATCCACATTGTCTTTGTTTTTATATAAGACTTTCTGATTCAAATTTGCAACCACGTCTTTGATTGTTTTACGCTTTTCACAGTCAAATCTTGCCGACCAGACTTTTTAAAGCCTGCAATATTCGGAAGTTCGTAAAACTTGAATTTATTGTGCCTCATCACAATTATTATTATAATTTATCATAAGCTTTAAGACGACACCGTGATCATGTCCGTTCATTCTGTTAGCAATGACACTGTTAAATGCCCCTCACGCGTCGGTTTAGGATAAAACCAATATTTTCGTACATAAACGTGGAGTACGACGCATGCGCACAATAATGTGAAAGAACTCTATTTGAATACGATTTATTTTTTTTTCGGCTGTACTGTCTCATTATCCCCCGCCGCATAGCGGCTGGGGGATATAGGAATGGTCTTCGTCCGTCCGTCTGTCCGTCCTTGCGCGCACATTTCGTGTCCGGTCCATAACTTTTCAACCCCTAGAAGGAATTTCATGAAACTTTAGGCAAATGTTCTCCCCATCAAGACGACGTGCAGAATCCATGTTCCAACATGGCCGGCTCAATGTCAGGTCACTAGGTCAGATTAAAGCAAAAATTTTGTTAACGCAATAGAGGTCACATTTTTTGTCCGATTGTCATCAAATTTGGTATGAATATTGATATTGATGATCTCTACTCAAATTATTAAAATCATGTTCTTGAATTGCCCAGGAGCCCCGCCCTGGGGATTTTAAAAACTTTCTCTTTCAAATTCTGTTTTTAACCTTGGATTTTCTACAGTTATCAACCAGATTTTGACACAAACTTTATACCATCTTAAAATTCAATATTTCCTGAACAATTCATTCACTGGTTGTTCAGTGATAAAATTTGAAACCAAAATTTTAGTAGCAGTGTGAAAATTTCAAATATCAAAATTCCAATATTTTTACCTGTTTTCAGCTATATTTAGATTCAGTCTTAATATGTTGTTGGGATGCATTCATCAAGTTGCTGGTCAATGGCCTAGTGAACTTTGCTGCTTAGATCTGTGTTATGCAATATAAAGAACTTTGCTCTGGAAGATTTAATAGTGTAAATTTTGTCATTTTCTATGGATACTGACCAAATAAACTTTCTTACTTTATAGCACTTAGAAAATCAGGCTTTTCTGAATATTTTATTCACTGTTTGTATGTAAAACAACAACAACAACAACAACAATAACAACAACAACAACTCATTTGTAGCACATTCTCAAAATGTTAAGACTAAATTTAAGAGAGGTCTCAGCTGTATACAGTGTATGTACATGTACACAAACTGGCAAGTTAATTGGTGGTCTCTGAACCCCTGGAATGAATAACATGAAACTTAAGTGAAATGTTAAGTTCATGAACATGATGTGCTGAACACATGTTCCAACCTGGCTGGCACAAGGTCAAGGCCGATTGAGTGTGGTGTTTGAGCATATTACATGTCCGGTCCAAAACTTTTCAACCCTTAGAAGGAATTTCATGAAACTTTAGTCAAACATTCTCCCCATGAAGACGACATGCAGAACCCATGTTCCAACATGGCCGCCTCAATGTCAAGGTCAACAGTGGTGTTTGAAGATTTGAACCATGCATTTCGTGTCCAGTTCATATCTTCTGAACCCCTGGAATGAATATCATGAAACTTAATTGAAATGTTCAGTTCATGTACCTGATGTGCAGAACCCATGTTCCAACCTGGCTGGCTCAAGGTCAAGGCCGACTCTGGTGTTTGAGCAGGCCAATACTCTGAAACTTATCTGAACACGACATACCCTTGCACTTGAATTGGCTTCCACCTGCCTGCCCGTTGCCCAGAGCTATTGTTATGCCCCCGCCATGTAATGGCGGAAGGGCATATAGTGTTCACCCTGGCTGTGTGTGGGTGGGTGTGTGTGTCAGTGTGTGTGTCAGTGTGTATGTTCGAAAATCTTGTCCGCTCTATAACTTTGTTATTTCTTATTGGATTTTAAAATTACTTGGTATGAATGTTCACCATATCAAGACGGTGTGTCGCGTATAATACCCATGCATGTACCTCCAAGGTCAAGGTCACTGTTACTAAAAATAGATTTTTTTCTTGTCCGGGCTGTAACTTCCTTATGAATGGAGGGATTTCAAAATAACTTGGCACAAGTGTTCACCATGACAAGGCGGTGTGTCGCGTACAACACCCATGCCTGTAGGTCCAAGGTCAAGGTCACTTTTACTATTAATAGAATTTTGTTGGGAAAATCTTGTCCGCTCTGTAACTTTGTTATTTCTTATTGGATTTTAAAATTACTTGGTATGAATGTTCACCATATCAAGACGGTGTGTCGCGTACAATACCCATGCCTGTAGTTCCAAGTTCAAGGTCACTGTTACTAAAATAGAATTTTGTTGTCCGGGCTGTAAATTCCTTATGAATGGAGGGATTTCAAAATAAATTGGCACAAATGTTTACCATGACAAGGCGGTGTGTTGCGTACAACACCCATGCCTGTAGGTCCAAGGTCAAGGTCACTGTTACTAAAAATAGAATTTTGTTGGAAAAATCTTGTCCGCTCTGTAACTTTGTTATTTCATATTGGATTTTAAAATAACTTGGTATAAATGTTCACCATATCAAGACGGTGTGTCGCGTACAATACCCATGCCTGTAGGTCCAAGGTCAAGGTCGCTGTTACTAAAAATAGAATTTTCTTGTCCAGGCTGTAACTTCCTTATGAATGAAGGGATTTCAAAATAACTTGGCACAAATGTTCACCATGATAAGGCGGTGTGTCATGGACAACACCCATGCCTAAAGGTCAAAGGTCAAGGTCACTGTTACTAAAAATAGAATTTTCTTGTCCGAGCTGTAACTTCCTTATAAATGGAGAGATTTCAAAATAACTTGGCACAAATGTTTACCATGATAAGGCGGTGTGTCGCGTACAACACCCATGCCTGTAGGTCAAAGGTCAAGGTCACTGTTACTAAAAATAGAATTTTGTTGGAAAAATCTTCTCTGCTCTGTAACTTTGTTATTTCATATTGGATTTTAAAATAACTTGGAATAAATGTTCACCATACAAGACGGTGTGTCGCGTACAGTACACATGCCTGTAGGTCCAAGGTCAAGGTAGCTGTTACTAAAAATAGAATTTTCTTGTCCAGGCTGCAACTTCCTTATGAATGAAGGGATTTCAAAATAACTTGGCACAAATGTTCACCATGATAAGGTGGTGTGTCATGTACAACACCCATGCCTAAACGTCAAAGGTCAAGGTCACTGTTACTAAAAATAGAATTTTGTTATAAAAAGCTTGTCTGCTCTGTGACTTTGTTATTTCTTATTGGATTTTAAAATAACTTGGTATAAATGTTCATTAAATCATATATCAATACGATGTGTTGTGTACAATACCCATGCCTGTAGGTCCAAGGTCAAGGTCACTGTTACTAAAAATAGAAATTTCTTGTACTGGCTATAACTTCCTTATTAACAGAGTGATTTCAAAATAATTTGGCACAAATGTTCACTATGAAAAGGCGTTGTGTTGTGTACAATTCACATGCCTGTACGTCCAAGGTCAAGGTCACTATTACTAAAACCAGAATTTTCTTGTCTGGGCTGTGAGTTTGTTATTTCTTATTGGATTTTAAAATAACTTGGTATAAATGTTCACCATGACAAACATGCATAGCGGGGGCATCCGTGTCCTATGGACACATTTCTAGTTTAATTTGCTTTTAACCATCCAACCTTTCCCACATTCACATCTGCGGCGGGGGATATTGCTGTCGTTCTGACTGCCTTGTTTTACCTTAGTATTTATTTGATGAACATAACTCATTACTGTAATGAACAAAATAGAATACAGTCAGTGAACATTTCAATACTACTTAAAAAGGTTTGCGTTTCGTTATAATTTTAAATATTTTTTAATATTCTTGAGTAGAATCAACTTATTTTCATTTTATGCTGAAAAATAAATAAATTTTTATAATCAGTTCATGAGTTCCGTTTTATAACTTCAGGCAAGGGTCTCAAAATACCAGGTTATGAACCGAAAAAAAGGTATACACATATTTTAAGATGCAATGACTTAAATAAAATATGTTTCCAATTTTATAGTTTCCAACCTTCGCATTTATTGATATACTAAATATAATATCTGTCAAATATCAGAATTAGTTGTTTTATTTCACGCATAGGCTTCTCAGATAATATAATCTAGTACACGTGGGTTTAAGAGAAATCACGTTTCCGTGTTTTCGCGAAATATTATCAGCTGATATAAATAAATACAATATACACCTACATGTATAAAGGTAATTAAAATTATCACCTACTTGTCATGCTTCGTGTTGTAATTCTGCCCCACATAGCAACTAACCTTTTGTTGTTAGTTTAATGATTTAACTTCATTAATTTTAATACAGAAACTAGTTTGTCTGTAATGTCCATTACAGCAACCAAACAGCTATTCACATATGTAGGTTAACGAAAATATCAGTCGCCGTGCATCGTGTTTGATGTTTTGGTTACAAGCCAAAATATAAATGAAATCGAATTTTGTAGTATCGACTTTTACTGTCAACAAGTCAATAAAATGTTATTGAAGACAAGTAAGCTACATATTTAATTCAATATTTCAGAAAGACAGCTTCTTGAACTAATGTGGTGAACTTACACTTTAATATTGGTTAAGTCTCGTTTCGGCAACAATTCGCCGGGTCTTGGGGTCGGCGCAACACAAGAGCCTGAACGATTAAAGTTCTTGCGCATTTTGCCATAGCTTTGCCGTAGAAAAAAGAAAAATATAAAAATCTCTTAAACAGCATAATGCACTTCCATCAAACTTTGCACAAATACATGTTATAATTGTATGATTATTTTGCATACATTAAGAAAAGTTAGAACAGTAGAGAAAGATAGTCAGACCTAACAAATCCCTAAAATTCTATTTGCAATTTATCAAAAGTCAACATGCGTGAAATGATACTGACAACAATATCTAAGGTCCTTGTAAAGAACTTACAATTGTGAAGAGAGAAATCCACCTTTTTTTATTTTTATGTCATCCATTTTCGCAACCAGGATATTGAAGGTCAAACACACTTTTACAAATAACCCACATTGTATACATTTATTAGACCAAAGGACCTTAGGTATCGTTGTCAGTAACTAATTGCTCATCAAGACATTTAAAAAAGATGTTTAATGTTGCATCGTTTCTGTGATAAATTGCGAATAGAATTTAAAGGTTTTTGGGGGTCTAAGTTCTAACTATTTATTTTACTGTTCTAATTTTTTTTTAGCGTAAGTAAATTAACATTTATAAATAACATTGGTTTATGCAAAGTTTGATATAACTGCATTGTGCCGTTTGATTTTATAGTTTTCTTTTTTGTCTATGGCATAGCAATTACGAAAGGCGCAATACCTTAAAAGTATGAGCACAGTATAAGCCCCGATAAGGGTTTTCGCTCGGGGGTCACTTGAAGGTCATTATAGACGGTTTAAACACCCCACCAACAGTTCATTGTTATTCCCAATATATCGTGATCGCATTGTTCGGACAATATGTCATTTTTTGATACAAGCATCTTTGTCTTTTCTAGAGTTTCATCAAATTTTATAGATATTTCATCTGACACCCGAGCCGTGTTTTGCACCAAAATAAACTGAATGTCGACGTCACATTTGATAAAATTAAACCCCGTTTTTTTCTACTGTTGTAAACTTTTAACTTTACAATTTCTGAAAATTTGTCCGATCGTTTCACATCTCGCTCCACTCAAAAGTTCTACATGTTCCTAGCGAACACTTAATACTTGATACACTTAATACGAAAATATTATTTAATTTATTACCCTGAAGAAGGCTTTTAAGGCCGAAATGTTGGTTTAATGAAATACATAACAGCGAGATTTTAAATCGTGTTGAGTATTGTTTTTACTTCTTTTTATACACTTAATACTTGACCTACTTTTTAAAATAAATATTTCAGAAAGACAGCTCCTTGAATTAGTGTTGTGGAGAGTTGACAGTACTGGACAGAGATCACGCAGCAGCCTAGCTACAATGGTCTCGTCACATATCCCTACCATAGAGCAATTTATGGGGAGTCGTGCATGGTAATGGAAATGAATTATATCAAGTTAACCTTAAAACACTGATTTACTAGTATTAACCATGGCAAATGAAAAAGATCACAGAAATTCATGTACCTCAATGAGGTGTTTTAATATGTTGTTTCTTTGCTAGTTAGACTATTGAAAATGGGGAAAATAGCTTCTTAAGTTATTTTCCAAGACCACTTTGTTTTTTTTTCGTAAACACAAAGAACAAGAAAACCCTGCTTATGGTGTTGCTTTTGTGTTCACCGATTTATTCAAAAGTTTCGTTATGTTCAAGAAACCTCTTTTAAGATCAGTCATGATATAACTCTAATTTGTAAGTTCCAAAGGTTATACAACTGAGCATGGAAACCAGTCTCAAATCTCAAGGATCTCATTGGCTGAAACAATCAAATGCCCCCAAAAACCCATGCTACTTGTTCTGTCGTTGGTTGAAGTATCTTCGTTCTTGTCAAAAACTTTTAATTTGCTTGTAATGTATTGATATCCTTCAATCGTTTTATTATTCTGTATGTCAATCTTAAAGTTGGATCAATTTTTGGAGCTATTTTACCAGCAGAAATTTAATAAAACTGTCGTTTCACTGAGCATTACGATCAACAATTGACATCGAGAATGCGTTAAACTCATTACAGTTTGACAGATATACGAAGTTTACGGTATTCAACTTTCACCTGTTACTGTTTTCTCTTAAATAACAAATTGTTTGGTGAAGTTTCTTTGGATGTGAGCGATAAACTTAAATTGTTATGATATGTCCAATTCTTAACTATGGGTCTGAAGTTTGGGACTTCCATAAAAGTCAGGATGTAGAGAGTATACAGTTAAAATTTTTAAAACAATAACTAGGTGTTAGACAACAAACTTGTAATACAGCTGTATTTGGCGAGTTGGCAAGATTTCCATTAAGTTTGTTTATAAAAATTAGAATTATTAAATACTGGTTTAAGATAAGGAATAACCCTGATTCATTGATGAGGAGATTATATCAATACTTGGAGCGTAAATGTAAAGCAGCTTCTGGATAGTCTTGGGCTGAAGGTTATAAAGCCGAGATTGGAAACCAGCCTCAAATCTCAAGCATCTGATTGGTTGAAATGGCGACTGGCGAAATAACCTTGAGCCCTGGCTTCTCATACTTATTTGACTGAATATCGTTTCTCAGTTACACATTGCTACCGATGTTAGGCAATTATTTGATACTTACCTACAACATTTGTATGAAAAGTTAAGAAATTCACCAAAGTTTGATTGTTATGCAACTTTTAAACACAATTTCAACTTAGAACCTTACATTAAATGAATAAATAACAAAAAACTTGGAATTTTATTGACTAGATTTTGATGTTCAGAACGCAAAACAAATATTGAAGAAGGTAGATATGATAGTATTAACAGAGAAAATAGGCTATGTTCTAAATCTAAGATGTAAGTAATAGAAAATAAGTACCATTTTATTAGTATGTCCTCTATATAGAGATCTACTGATAAAATATTTACCAAAATACTATGGGCATTGGCAAAATATGAATAAAGTTACAAACCTTATGTCATGTACTCATAAAAAGATATTGCATATTCTTGCTAATAGTATGTACTTACATGTATCATTAGAAACCAATAAACGAAACGCTTGGATTTCGCTGAAACCTAAAGGTTTTTCCCACTTTAATGCACATTCTTTTCTCCGATAATATTATAATAACAAAATACATTTTATATTTACATCTTATTTTATGATATTGTATATGTCTTTATGCCCCCCGTCATCTAGTGATTGAACCGTCCGTCCGTCTGTCCGTCCGTCCGTACGTCCGTCCGGTTAACCTTTTACGGCAAGTTCGATATTTCTCAATTTCTACGAAGAGCATTGGCATGAAAGTTTACACACTTACTTAACAGTTCACAGGTCATGACCCTGACAAGTTACATTACTCTGGGTACCTTAGTTTTGTTGTTATCTCCCCTTTTTGTACTTAGAAAAATGGTTGACCTGATTCGGCATGTTGGATATTTCGCAATATCCACAAAGAGAATTGGCATAAAAGTTAACACACTTACATAACAGTGCACAGATAATGACCCTTACAAGTTACATAACTCAGGCTACCATTTTTTCTGGGATTATCTCTCTATTTTGTACTTGGAGATAAATGGTAAACCTGTTTCGGCAAGTTTGATATTTTTCAATTTCTACAAAGAGCAAAAGCATGAAAGTTTACACACTTACTTAACTGTTCACAGGTCATGACACTGACAAGTTACATAACTCTGGGTATCTTATTTCTGGAATTATCTCCCCTTTTTGTACTTAGAAAAATGGTTAAAGTGTTTCGACAAGTTTGACATTTCTCAATTTCCACAAAGAGAATTGGCATAAAACTGTACACACTTACTAAACAGTGCACAGATGATGACCCTCACAAGTAACATAACTCTGGGTACCTTTTTTTCTGGGATTATCTCCCCATTTTGTACTTGGAGATAAATGATTAACCTGTTTTGGCAAGTTGGATATTTTTCAATTATTACAAAGAGCATTGGCATGAAAGTTTACAAACTTACTAAACAGAACACAGGTCATGACCCTGACAAGTTATTTAACTCTATGTATCTTATTTCTGGGTTTATCTGCCCATTTTGTACGTGGGGAAAACCGTTAACCTGTTTTGGCAAGTTGGATATTTTCAATTTCTACTCAGAAATTTGGCATGAAAGTTTACACACTTACTTAACAGTGCACAGGTCATGACCTAGACAAGTTACATAACTCTGGCTATCTTATTTCTGGGTTTATCTCCCCATTTTGTACTTAGAGATAAGTGGTTAACCTGTTTGGCAAATTGGATATTTCTGTATTTTTACAAAGGGCATTGCCATGAAAGTTTACACGCTTACTTTACCGTGCACAGGTCATGACCCTTACAAGAAACATAACTCTAGGTACCTTTTCTCTGGGATTATCTCCCCATTTTGTACTTTCAGCAAGTTGGATTTTTCTCAATTTCAATAATGCCTCTAATAAATGCTCAACTTCCCAATACTTGCATCATCGGCGTTTGTACTAAATGCCTAGGCATTTACTAGTATTACATTAAATACTGTAAATGTTCCAGTTTTGTCTTGAATAATCTGTACTTTATCATCTTAGATTATAGGTTACATTACTTGATTTTTATGTTAAATTCTTTTCATGCACAGGTTCTTGCACCAGAAAGTTGTTTTCATTATTTAGAACTAACTTGTGATTTTAGTTGCTGTTTTAACACTGTGCTAAATTTATATCATGACAAACTTCGCTACCGGGGGCATATGTGTTTTCCGAACACAGCTTCTTGTTTCTTTCTTTCTTTTCATGTATTTATTTCCATGACATTAATATGTTATGTATGTTATTCAAGAGTACATGTAAGTTCACCCTTAGCTTGTTTATTACAGTTACCATTAAGAAGAAGTCTGACATTCAGAAAAAGGTGTTAGACACAATAAATCCAACAGTACGGTCTTTGTGACGTTTAGTTAGATACCAATCTTTTTGGTAAAAAAGTATTTACATTTCGGTGGTAGAGAATATGAAAATTACTTGAATTTGGAATGTCGTTTTCTGTATTCTTTTTCAATACCTGTTTCTATGCGTAAAATCATTTTTGTAAACCTATTTGTTTATTTTATTTGCAATATGTACTCAGTGCTACACGAAATACAGCGCTAAAACTGGTTTGGAATAGACATGTTTTCTGTATGTAACTTTTGTAATACAGAGCACAAGATTTGCCCATTATTTTCAGGACCAAATCAACATTCTGCAGCCTTCTTGACTATAGGCCACAAGATTGGCCCAGTATTTTTATGAGTAAAACATTCTGCAGCCTTGTTGACTGTCGGTCGTTTATATTAAATTAGCGTTTAATTGATTTTAACCTAAATGTACATGAAAAGTGAACTTTGAAAGCCACTGAACACGACAGTTACGAAAAAATGCAGGCTCGGTTTGATTGATCTTATTAATAAGCAGTAATGGAAGTGAATATTACTGTCAACGCCGCCTAGACCCGGGTAAAGAGTAACTCAATATTTAACAAATATAATTATAAAGTATCGTGCTCAATGACCTTTTTTTTAAAAAGCGTAATTGATGACAAGAATGATTGAATCCATTATCAGAGTTTCAACCCCTACAATTATTTTGTAAGCTTTTTTGTTGTATATTTAAAGCCTTCAACATCGTCAAGAGTAAGATATTTCGCCAGACGTTTCTACTAACAACTGAACATAATTACGTAACGTATCATTTCGGAAACTTCATTTGGTTAGTCTTCCTTAATACATTCGGGATAATTAGAGAATTGTTTTCTTATATGAGCAACGGAATTGTGTCATGACGTCACCCTCCGAGTTTCAGTCTAGTAATGAATATTACGACGTTTCACATAAAGTACACCTTTAATGGCGAAAACATATGATAGCACGTTGCTGAAAAGGAGAATAACATTAAATGAATTCAAGAAACAAGATAAATATGTGTTTGTTCCCATTTAATGATTATGTTTTTCCAGCAATCGGTTTCACCAAAAAGCTTCATTACCATACGGGAAATTTATATGTACATGTACATGACCTTGTATATAACACAATTTCCATTTATAAGAAATGTTTCAGAAAGATCGGAAATATTTTGTGTTGATATATCCACTTAGCAGACCTTCGCTTGCGAGTATTGTCTTGTAGTTGCTGGCAACTTGTAACGATCGATGGCGTACTGAAATGAATAATTGAATAAGGATGACAACGAAAAACACTTTATAAATGTATATAAAATTATTAATTTATTCGAAACTGTATCTGATTAAATATTAGTTGTAAATAAGATCCTTGTTTTGTTCTAATGAGGGTTTATTGGGAAATCTTTTCTTTAAAGAACATAGAAGCTCGATTTGTTTCTTTTATCCGTGTCATCGTGTTTTTGCTAATTTGACTCCAGGGACTCTGGCCTCGGTAAGATCATTGAGTACTCGCCTCTTTGGCTTTGTAATGCTATAAGCTTCTTTTGTTTTACATGTATATGTTTGTGTGCTTTTGCATGCAACATTGTTTGTGGCGTCTTATTTGAATTAACATACTTATAACAAAAATACTCTCTCTTCCTCTCTACTTTTTCGCTGCGTGGGGAAGCTGTGTTTTGTGAGTGTGGGGTTTCCTGATATGCATATTTTACTTTTTCTTTATATTTAATTGCTTTTTGTTGAAATTCACAACATTTTCAGTGGTTTGCTTGTTTTTATATCATCTTCGTCAAAAAGTTTACTTTTTAAATACATGTAAATGCTAACTAGAGCTATACTCCACAAAAAGAAAGCTGAAACCTTATATCTTTGAATATCTACGAGATAAATATACAGCATCTACATTTTTGCACTTTATTGATAAAATATTTTGTTCCATGCACCAAAAATATCAAAATTCACTGATAAGTTTAACACACGTTCCAATGGAAACATTATATTATATCACATTCTTGGTTATGTATGTAGAAACTTACTGCTGGTTGCCTTGTTGCAGAGGAACAAATAGATCTTTCTGTAGACTTTTCCAATGCTTGTTTAAACAGTGATTTCATTTGTCCATCCCACGACGTTACACCATCAATGTACTCGGCCGCTTCGTTCTCCGGCACCTAAACATGAGTTATAATGCAAGTACACATAATATATACATAATATATAAATGGCAGGAAATGATCTTTATGTGATCAGGGGCAAATACTGAAATCGAATGACAAGAATTTTATCGGTAGTTGCCCTGAATCACAGACAAAAATAGACACAAGGCGACAAATGTAGTGACAACCGTGTGACATAATTTGAGTACATGTGTACTTATATGAAGACATGACTTTCTAATGTACGTGGAACTTTGAAATGAAACAATACACGTGTCCGACAAAATTCGGACAATAAAATCATTTTAATGCAAGACGTTCGAGTATGTATTCTAAAGTTTACCGCTTGTCCATTCTTTCCAACGAGTTGATCATAGCTTGACCAACTTAAGCACATCTCAAATGATTTTGCTGGGTAGTAAATCAATGTCGCTCTGCACAACTCCTCAACTCTTGACCAGCCGCCCTGCATAATTTTTATTTACGAAACTATACACATATAAATCTGTTTTATTCATTCGTGTAAATGTTATCTATTGTTTGACCTCTTCAATGACAATTTGACTTTAGGAAACCGAAAAATCAAAATGATCAAGACATGCTTATAGTCCTATCATCTCACAAAAATAAATAGCAAACATAATTATAGACAAGGTCCTGTATGTCGCATCACCTTTTTATATCTCTACGCTTTACATAAGTGCACATAATTGTATTGCTATGTTACATGAATTACTTTAAAAATCACAAAGAACATATAAATCTTTTGAAATAAAAGTATTTTTCTATATAACTAACATTTTTGTATACATTTTTCTAATTTGATTTCAATCGAACAAACATATGAGACTTGTTCATTGAATATATGTTTGACCAGTCAGTATATGATATTCAGCAAATGCAAGAAGTACCTACCCTGGTGACCCCGGCTCTCCCGGTTGTATTGTACGTGCATTCCACTGACAAAGCATCCGACTGTAATATAACAATAATTTGAACAGGACTTTATTCAAAATAAATACCACATAAATTAAAAAAAATCATGACATCAGTAAACTTTTTATTTTTAAGTTTCGAATACATCTACTCACTGGTTGTGAGTTCGATTCTTTAATTCACCAGTTCTATAAACCATTGGCATAACAATTCATTGAGTACTCGATCCAATTCAATCTTTAATTTTTCTAACTTGCAACCCCATCTGAAAGCATCCGTTTTTATCTTTCCCATTTTCTGAAGAATTACAAAAACGAAACACTCGAAGTGTATACCGCTAATGTACGCCAAAAGCAAATTCGGTAATGCTTACAAGAACAATAACACTTTCCGCAACCCTACAGGTTCAGAAAAAATCCATTTATTAAAGGCTTATATTCTACCAAAATTCAAAGGAAATTGCAGATGACATCGAAGTCAATAAATGCAGTTTAAAACATACAAAGGCAGTTACTTTAGACAGCCGGTAAGCTTTCTGAACGCTCTCTAAGCTCTCGATCTCGATTTAGATCTTTTTCTCACTTATCAACACAATTTTTAATCTTTTCTTAATATAATGATGAAGACAAAAGAGAAAAGAAAAAGTGCAACTTAAATTGATCACTAGTTTTATGAATGTACATATCGATTGTGTGAACGAACTGCTTAGTGATTATGCAGAAATATATGATAAAAATGTCTACAACATTGTATCAGTCATATAATCACACATTCAGAATTAAGGAATTCAGTTCATATGATAGGTAACTAGTGTCTGGCGTCAGTTTGAAATTGTTAAGCAAACGAGTAAATAAAAACTTTTTTCTAACTCGACTACATAGTACATAATTGACTCTATATTACCGCGTCAATTGTGATCGGTGCATCCAGCAATTTGGGTGCCTGGAAAAAGTTTGAAAATTTCCTGTCATATGCTATCCATGGCAACTCCTGGTCTTCCCGGAAATGACGTAGTTTTATTCGTTTAGCTACGTCATTGCCCTTCAGTATGACGCCAATAACAGTAATAGGTGTCTTATCAGTGGAAAATCCCTGAAAAATATAGTTAATTGTAAGTAAGTTGATTCATCCTCTTGTATTATAAAAATGTTGGACGAGTTTTTGCGCAAAAGCTGCAAACGATACACTCGAAGGTTGCAAGAATTCGCGCAATTGTTATACATGTAACAATCTTTTAAGACAGACTGATAAATATTACTTTGAATAGGGTTGAATTTCGCGAATTGCTTTAGATGGTAAAAAGTTCACAAAACATATCGAGCGCGATATAAAATGATAACCTTTAACCAAAAGAACAATGCGGTCTAGTTGTGTAAACCACTCAACATGTTTAATGATTTGACATACTGCTCATATTTTCTGTTATTGTTAGATTCAACTAAGAGATAAATCTTATAGAGTAAGGAAATAAAGATTTTATAATTGACACTCAAGTTTTGCCACGAGTTTGCGACGCGTGCCTTTTTTTAATTTAAATGGATGTTCTAATAGTCATTAAAAGACTGGAGTGTTTAAAGTTCGTGAAGCCGAATTAACTCTTTCGTTCCTTTATTACTAACATTTCTTAAAAGTATTATAACTTACTAAGTATTGACAGAGATGAAATTGTGTAACAACGCTTGATTTACATATTAAATAAAACCACACAATTACCATTTGCTTTTGTAAGAAAAGGTATACCGAAACCTTTATTATTAACATTAAAAAAAATCTCATATCTTACTAGATATTAAATGAAATTTTGCTATAACTCTTGATTTATATATAACATTAAATAAAGTAATACTGTAACAATTATTTCTTTTGTGTGGATTAACTGAAACCTTTATTATTAACATTTCTAAAAGGTCTCAACTTTTACTTAATATTGAAATGATCTAAGACTTTTGGTATCACTCTTAATTTATATAACAAATAAAGCCACACAATTACCACGTGCTTAGTGAGAAGAATACATCGAAAACTAACTTAAACTTTGCAAAATATAACTAATTAAGCGATCACATCTTTGCAGAATTGAACAGAATTTCTCAAACAATCCTTTAGAATATTTGTTTTATTAATATAGCAGCTCTTGCTATCTGCGCCCACAGAGAAAATAATTATCTTGAGACGATTGTGTGACTTCTGGTTTTTGTGTCGCCCTTTCGAAGAAAAGGCGATACATAGGGATCGCTTTGTCCGTCCGTCGGTCTGTGTAAATATTTTATTGCGCTCACACGGCACGGGTATAGGCAGCGTTGACAGTAAAATGCATTTCTATTACTGCTCATAAACATGCTCAATTAGACCGATGTTGTAATATTCTGATATTTTTCATGTTTGGTCTCTTTTAAATGTCCTTTTTTCATCTATCACAAACAGAAGTGAAAATGATGTATCTGTTTAAATTTCTGGTCTAAATAGAATTCTTATTTTCATGCAGAGAAATTGAACATATATGATAGCTGTTTTAAGAATATTAGTTAGGTGAAAATTTCCTTTGTTGAATTTAAAAAATTAACCCACCCAATTCATGCATCGAGGTGAGCAGAACGCCGTTGCCTTGAAATCCGGCTCACCGTCCGGTATGGTTTGTTTCCAACCTGGACTGACTACTTTCCCAAGCTCTAGCATGCCAGCTTTGTGTGTGATTGGCGATGTGGTATACGTAAGCTGTAAGCCTGATCCATCAGGGATTGAAACTGGTGTTCCTTAAAGTAAACAAAAAGTAATTACTGTAGTATCATTTAATTTCGCGCTGACGAATTTTCACGAAAAACCCGCGCAGCTGTGTTTTTTTCTAAAAAGAAACGCTGTTAAATATTTTATTTCGCTAGGTTTGCCGTGGCGCGAATAACGGGAAAATTTAACCATGCCCGAAATAAAATGTCAGTAATATAGTTCGGGCAGACTTATCAAGCTTGAAGCTAGGGTCTTAAGTAGGTCTACGGGTCCTTCACCACTTCATCATGGTTATCATACAGGCAGACCGAAGTTGAAACCTCATTCACTAATTTTACTGTAAAAGTATAATTCCTATAGCTAGTCTCGAAACAAATCGACCTTTACAATTAAGATAGTGTCGAAACAAATGAAGCTTAATAATTAAGATGGTATCGAAACAAATCAACCTTAACAATAAAGATAGTCTTGAAACAAATCAACCTTAAAAATTAAGATAGGCTCGAAACAAATCAACCATAATAATTAAAATAGCCTCGAAACAAATCAACCTTAACAATTCAGATAGTCTCGAAAAAAATCAACCTTAACAATTCAAATAGTCTGGAAACGAATCAGCCTTAACAATAAAGATAGTCTCGAAACAAATCAACCTTAACATATAAAATAGTTTCGAAACAATTCAACCTTTACAACCTTAACATTATAGATTGTTATCCTCGCCATTTTTGATGAATATTGTATATTGTCTATATAATGGCTATAAATGTGCCAATGTCATTTAATGCTTAATAAACTTTATGTTTTGTTATTATGTTATGTAATTAAGATAGTCTCGAAACAAATCAACCTTAGAAATTGTTAAGGTTGATTTGTTTTGAGACTATCTATAAGACTTCTACTTATATATATATATTATTTCTAATGTTAAGCTTAAAACATTAAAATTGAAACCAAGGGCATTACTGACAGACCAGTCTCTTCATAGAGATTTTTTAAATTAACAAGGATTGCGTTACAAATGTATTAAGTATAATTGATTGTTTCCATGGGAATAAACCAATAATAAAAAGGCAATGTGCGGTTTATCATATTTTGGATCCACAAGGGAACACCTGAGGAAATTTTAGACCATACAATTTATTATAAAAAAAGAACGGATTTGAACGTAGGTTCCCTTGAGATACATGGCAGTTCAAGAAAAAAGATAACAATAACATTTAGAAAAAAACAACAATTTAGTAATTTCTCAACGGCGTTTTTGTAGTTATTTCCTTTATTTTAACGTTACTATACGACCACGTGCTTCGGTTCAATTTTATAAAGTTTAACGTAACTTTAGGTCTACCGTTTCTGTCTTTTTATCCTGAGAGTAAGCAACAACACAATGTTGTGGCATTTTAATTTTATCATTAAAAGGATAACTTGACTAGTTGACTAGTTAAATATATTTAGTACCCATTTTTACATTTATGTAATAACAGAAGAAAATAAAGCGTAAATGACAGCAAGGAACACTGTTGACGGCAATGACGGGATCACACACCTGCACCTTGTGTTGAGTAATACAAAAACTTTGAAGGAGATGTTCTAAAAAGTTGTGTTATTTAAAAAGAGACCAAATCTTTACAAACACTATTCAGAATTATATGTTGCAAATACCATGAAAAGCACACAACTCAAAAGAAAAAAAACAAGTGAATTTTGAACGTAAAAGAATTTGAATCCCTTTACATTACTGTATACCTTATATGTGTACCAAAGCTGATCAAATATATCCAACTACACTATTTTGTTGAGATAATACTTTGAAAAGCCTACTTCAGGAAATTCGAGGAGAAAGACTCTTATAAATTTATAATGTCTGTTTTCGATTTGATTTCAAGGGCGTTTAATTTTGCTATATTATCCATGACATCTGCCCTGGAGGTTATAAAGCTGAGATTGGAAACCAGTCTCAAATCTCAAGCATCTGATTGGCTGAAATGGCGACTGGTCGCCATTTCAGCCAATCAGATGCTTGGAATTTGAGACTGGTTTCCATGCTCAGTTTTATAACCTTGGGCACAGATGCAGACAATTTTCTTTTGTTTTAGTATGTGAATAGGAATTAGAGCATTTATTTATCTGAATCTAGCAAGCAAACGTATATAAATCCTGAGATAAATACATTTCTCTTGCATGGAGTATTTTTATAAAATTCAGTTTTGAAAATTAAGCTAGTTTTTGAAATTTACAAGGTTTCTCCTCATCCTACTTAAAGCTGTTGTTGAGCTGTAAAAGATATCGTTGTATTTAGGAATTCCGTGGCAAATAAAATGATTAATATGTACAAAAGTTAGATATGGCAGTAAATGGGGGAAAATTCAGTGCTTTATTCTGATTTATTGTTATCCGATTTGAATTTATTAATTGTATGAAATCATCAGCTTTTCCTTTGAATAAAATGAAACATGTTTTTTATAAACACTATCAAATGAAATTTAAGACATTTTCTATTTTCAAAACTAGGCATGTGAATATTTGCATTTGTCGTTCTAATTACATAACCGCATGCTGTTTTGCATTTCACACGCCTTACAATGTTTTTCCATTTTAACGAGACATCGACTTCCAGTTAAACGTATGCATTTTATTGTTTAGTGCTTTTTATTGGCAATAAATTACTAAAATGATTAATATAAACAAAAGTTAGATATGGCAGTAAATGGGGGAAAATTCAGTGCTTTATTCTGATTTATTGTTATCCGATTTGAATTTATTAATTGTATGAAATCATCAGCTTTTCCTTTGAATAAAATGAAACATGTTTTTTATAAACACTATCAAATGAAATTTAAGACATTTTCTATTTTCAAAACTAGGCATGTGCATATTTGCATTTGTCGTTCTAATTACATAACCGCATGCTGTTTTGCATTTCACACGCCTTACAATGTTTTTCCATTTTAACGAGACATCGACTTCCAGTTTAACGTATGCATTTTATTGTTTAGTGCTTTTTATTGGCAATAAATTACTATGATGTATTAGCCTAAATTACTTAAGATCGTGCTATATTTAAATAACACAACGGTTACTGCAAAAAGCTATTGCCGTTTTATACTATACACTACCAGAACTACCAGATGGTTGTGCGCCATGGGCTGGTTAAAACTATTGTAACTGTTTTAGACAAAAAAGGTTAAAAAGGTTGTACAATGTGTTTTAGGGGGTTCTCCTGCTTTTTACTAAAAGCATGACTTTCTAATGTAAATAGGTGAATTCTCTAATTCCACGCATCCCCGAGTCACCATCTAGTTATTCATAATGATGAACTAGACTGCCTTCCTTGCCTTCCTTCCTCTCTCTCTCTCTCTCACTCTCGCTCTCTCAAATTTGACCCATCTTTATAAGTCTGCGTGGACTTCTTTAATAAAATGCTAAGATACCATCAGCAGCTACTGCGTCTTCATATTTGGAGTAATGGATTTCTAAAACGTAAAATGTCGGCTCTCCAGGTGCTCCCATTGATATTCCCACGCCTTCCGGGAAATGAAAAGTCTGAAATAGGAAATTATCCTAATTCCTTATTGTATATCAGAATATAATAGCCAAATGGAGGAAATGGTCAATGTATCCAAAATTATTTCACCAACTAAGACTGTAGGAATATACCAATATACGTTCCAAGTAAAATTTTATTTCCAATTTTCTTTTTATGTTATGGTTTAAAGTTTAAATTCACAATTTGTGCGAATTTGGTGACTGAAGCATTGCATGAAATAGGCGCTATTAAAACGTTTGTTATATGTGATATAATTATTGTCTCATAATATTTTACCTGCGCTCCCATGGACCAGCTGGCTACAAGGTTCTTACAGGATTTGACTGCTGTAGGGGCTTCTGTCTCGCAGTCAAATCTTGCACCATTTAGGGAGGTGTCGTTTAAGTCACAGTTGTACAGGTTCATTCGGTAAACATAGGCTTCGTTGCCAGGGGTAATATCTGCCTCATACTAGAAATAAAAAAACAGAAAGTAAAAAGCAATATTACCAGGCTAAGAAATAGGGCACTACGTAACTTTTTTTTAGGGGGGGGGGTTGAAATTGGTTCACTTCTGCAACCTACCATTAGCTTTTATTGTTTTATATGTTTGTGTGTTTTTACATGCAGTATCGTTTGATGAGCGAGTTGGAGTTACTTCACTTTGACAAGTTGTACTTGTTCGCCTATGAGAACCTGTTGTTGCAAGTGTGCGGATGATGCACCCTAGAACTTTTTTTAGAGTGTAGCTATTCCTGTTATCCATATCTCTTTTTTTAAAGTTTAAAATGCAAGACTATAAAGTTTTCTTTAAAAGAGTAATATTTTGAGATCAAGCGCATACCGCTCATTTCAAGAGTTCTTTTGATGAAAAGAAAATAAACAGAACGTTGAACGATTTTACAAAACATTGCTGTGTTAACCAACCAAACAAAGTTTTGAAAAGTAGTTTGTAGTTAGTGAAATGCTTTACAAAGGCTTAATATTACATAAGGGCCTATATGAAGCCTATTTGCTGTTTAAATGAAAATAATACAACTGAAATTTAAAACAAATACCTTAAATATTTCTGCTAATTTTTCTTAGCTAATTTTTCTTAGCTATTTGTCTAACTAAATGATTCTTTGAATTGTGGCAGATAGAATAATCACGTGTCCTACCTTGATCATGTGACTTTCTGGAACGAGGCCATTTAGATCAAACACAATGCATTGCATGCTGGAACCTGTTGCTGGAATGATATACTGGAAGGAAAAAAGTAATTAAAATAAATCAGCTGTAATAATAAATATAAAAAATATAAAAAGAAGAAATTGTGAAAAACAGTACATGTAGCATCCAATAAGACAAATGTTGTGGCGGGTCTCTCAATCATGTTCTGTATTTAAATTCATAATAATTCATAATAATCGGTTTGCTATGAATGAACATACATGTATATTTATTTTGATTCCTTATTTTGAATGCGCATTAGGCGTTATACGTTCATTAGAGAAACGTTGGTTGACATTTCTTAATAAAGACAGTAAATGACTATTATAATAACTAATCAAGTGTGCTGTTTATTTAAGTGATACATTGATGGATTACCACCCTGGTACTAGTCAAACTTAGTTGTAAATATAACCTTTCCATAGCTAACATTGTTGGCCGATTCAAATTGATACCTTAACGGTAAAGAACATTTGCTTTGTTGCGTTTGTATAGTTACATGCAATCGAAGAAGTCAAGATTATTATTTAAGATTACATTCTGATAAATGAAATCATTTTACCTCGTAATTTTTCAGAGGCAACTCAAATGTATTTTGAGGTGGAAAATTGGCGGGAATAGCATCGTGTTCAAGTAGGAACATGCTGACGGATCCCCGCTTGGTCACCCCGTGATAGGGAACCATCCCTGACGTCACATCCGGGTCCTCATCACTGTAACTCCATATAATTTGCATTCTATCTCTCTAAAAATAAAAATAAAAAACTTTCATAAAATGAATAATACATACAACGTGTTAGGCCTTGTTGATGATTCCTTATAGTTAAGTCTTCGCCCCGACATAGAGCTATTGAGGCTATTTCCTTCTAAGCATTTTTTAAACCCCAAGGCAACTTGACCACAAAGGCAACTTGACCACATAACCTAATGAATTACTCGTGACAACTGCAAGGAGTCGGCCGACTGGTTATTGTCTTAGTTTTTGTCTTAGTTTATAGATTCAAATTTAAGTACATACATTTTTCATTCGTCTATAGATTCCAATTCAAAATGAAAAACTTAATATCAAAACTCTTATATTTTTATTTACTCGTAATAGAAAATTCAAAGTAAATTTTAGGAGAATATTATAAACATTCTTTACCATTATGATAATAGAACAAATGAAACAGTTGGCAGGTCTTTCAGCAAACACATCCTACACACAGCAAAAACCGTAAAGAGGAAAATCAGCTCGAGTTTGAAATACGGTCAGTTTAATAAATACATCACACACAAGAAACAATTAAAAAAACAAAGAACCCCATGAGTTATGGCCTTGTAGCGGTTGAAAGTTAATAAGATGTCTGTTTAGAATTCTTTATTAGTGATCTTTCTTTTTCTACAGTCGGTGGCCCATCGCAATAGCAAATTCTATCAACTCAAATTTACTTAATGTATACCGGTAACTATCGCTAATACAGATGTGAAATCTAAGACATTATAGCGACCTTGTTCTAAGACAACTTAAATGCTGTGTCAAAGAGTAATGCTGTTTTAACATTTAAGAAATTGCGCTTCCAAAAATGCCTAAGTGTTGATTAATGTCTGATAATTAAACAGTAAACTAGTTTGATACCGTTGATACCGTGCTGTGGGCGAAATAACATTGCATGATTGCTTTTATATAGGTCTCAGTCTAGTTTCTAGTACGTTGAAGAAATTGCCCGCACCAGTAACGTTTTGGTTCTAACGCCCTGGCGGTAAAAATTAGAAACAAACACAAAATTCACGAATGAACTTTGCCACCTTTAAGTACATTAAAGTGCAATTATCAGGAAAGTCTTATTTAGAAAAATAGCATCCTCACAAGCCAAATCAGAGATAGAGTGCACACGTTCAATATTCAATTAGAAACATCACAAACAATAATACCTAGAAGAACATAAGCACAGTTTTTGCTTTAAAACGTTTACTACAATAGTTAAATTGCAAAATCACCAAGCCAACTTGTTTTTGTTTGTTCAGATATTGGGGAAATTGTAAGGTTTGTGCACCTTGATCCTGGTTAAAACCCCCCTACGACACATTGTTTTCCTAGTCGATAACCCATCAGGTTCTCATTTCGTTAATTTCTGTTGTGTCCACTTTGAAATTAATAAATAAATAATCATTTAATAACACATGCTCTCTTTTCCTCTCTACTTTCTCAACAATATGATTTCGAAAACAATTAGCAAACAGGTCGGACAACAAGTTATTACAACGTTAATAACAGCCCTCCCAGAAGAATAATGTATTTATTTATAAAACAATGTTTAAAGATACAGAAGGAATGATTGTATTATATAAGTAACAATTATCAGTTATCACCACAGATTTCATCCACATTAAGATAAAGTATAAATTAGAATTGAAAAGAATGGATCCATTTCTGACAGGTAGGTACACCGAGGGACCGTCGGATAATTAGTTCATTTTATTTTATTACAGTGTGCTGAGAATGATTAACCGGAAGATTTAAACTAGTTTGATACTCTAATAATAGTTTAAAAGAGTTAAATATGGCTATGTCTTCATGATGTGGCCATTCCTGATACGTGATATGCATATTTCATTTTTTTCTTTAAACCATATAACAGGAATATAAGAAACCAATCTCACAAGAACTCCATATTAAATAGGTATCAACTGCCTTGGTGAAATTATTTCTTACCTACTGTCACACACAAAACACAATATAGACCAAAAAACAAGAGAGCACTCATCGTCCGATATTACTATACGTATTTTAATAGCACTAGCAAACTTTAAAATATTTAGTAATATTAAAAATAATAAGCATAGAATTGTAGATAGAAGGTTACTGGTTGACAAGAGATCGGTGAATAAACGTTTTTTGATTGCAAGTGAGTGACAGACTTAGAAAAGAGTCATATGCGTTAGTGGGTGCCAAGAGGAGTTTGATTAGTTTTAATATGTTTTAATAGATTCGGATGTTGGGTGGTTGAGAGGATAGTTAAAAGGATTTTTAACATAAACAAAGCTAATTTATGGAGGGTGCGGGATGTTCTGAAGGTAGGTAAAGAAAAGAAATATGAGATATTTTAGAGTTTCTTTATATCATTTCTGTTTCATTATTGTCAAGTTTATTAAGGCATTTCTGTTTCATTATTGTCAAGTTTATTAAGGCATTTCTGTTTCATTATTGTCAAGTTTATTAAGGCAAAGAGGAAACGTTTTATAAACTCACTTTGTTAATATTTTCATTCGCAATAAAAACACTTCGCACACATGATTTTAAGATTGTAAGATCATTTTGATAGAGGATTTTCAAAGTATTTATAAAATCTCTCATTTGTGGCGACGTTGTTTTGGAAGAATCAAATTTGTTGTATGCATAAATTTATCCATTTAATAGAATCAACAGTGTACGAACTACTTCCACATCAGTTTCGAGAGGTCATGATTTCTCACTGTATATCCTGACATGAATATTTCAATTTATTTCCATAATTAGAACAAATTCATTTAATTTCCTTGGGGATACTTTGAGGGACGGGTGTTATGTTTGTTTCAATTCAGCCTAACAATGTGACAATGTGACAAGAGATCTTCATCTGATTGTTCATTATTGTGCACATAAATCTTTGAAGACACTTCATTTCATATTCTACAGAATGTAAATCTGTGGCAAAGATATTTACAAGGGCGTAAATTACACCATACTTAAACAATGTTTTGCGAGCACATTACTGCGATAATATAGTTTTCTATTATTAACATCATAAAATAGGGAATAGCAATATGAGTCTATGAGATTGGCGTTTTTATGAACGTAAACATGTTAAATCGTTTATTAATCGATCTTGAGAAATGTTATTTACTTTTTTTTTTTGGGGGGGGGGGGGGGGGTGTTTCTTGACATATTCCAGCATGAAAACCAACTTCAGTTAAATATCTACTTTTAACAGACGTACACTATAAAATTGAGAAAATTAATATAATATTTATTTTATTTTTTAGAAATAAAACCCTCGTTGAAGCGCTGCTAAATACTAGTATATTGTTCATGTTGTTTATGATAAAATTACACTTTAAAATAACGGTAACGTACGCCGTATTTCTCGCATGATAAGTCAGTTCAAACGAAATGAGTTTTCCGAATTTTCCATTTTCCAATCATTTCCTTGCTTCCATTTAAATTATCAGCACAGTGAATGTCTTTAATATATTTAAGTACATCATCATTGTTCTTTTCTGACAGTAATGTTTTGAATAAGCCTGAAAGTGGAATAAACTTGATCAAAATATGCTCATGAAAAATGGGTTATCCATCTCGGGAATGATATGACAAACTCTTATTCGTGATAAGGCTAAGTCGATGCTATACTTAAAAAAAACAACTATAATGTATATATTAATAATTATAGAAATGGTCGGTGCGCTTCGGATTTCAATGGAGTTCTGTCAGGAAAATTGTGTTACAATTCAAAATAACATGTTTTGTTTGTACCGATAAAGCGAGATGAAGGACATACGTTCTTGTGATTGTATACGAACTTATTCCATTACAACCAAAGTTAAAAAACTTACAGCATTGCACGAATCTGTTAATTTGTATAGATAGGGGTTTGCTAAACTCTTGGCCAGGTGGCGTGTGAGGTAATATGCATTTCTATTGCTGTTTATGAACAGGCTCAAACCAACCGACCCAGAAGTATTTTCATTACTGTCAAAGCTCCCTTTGCATTGTTTATGTACATACGAAGTCTTTAAAAAGTTCCCTTTTCATCTATCACATGTACCGGTGCTGCGAAAGATTCGATTTTTTTCGTCTATGATTAAGTTCTTTGCGGTCTTGACGACGTAACCTGCTTTAAGCACATAAGGCAGTCCTTATTGGTTAAACTTCATGAAATGATTTCCAATTTAAGAATTTTGGTAATTTACATAAAGTTTTTCCCCATACAATTAATTACTTTTGAATATCAATAAAACAGTTCGTTATGGAAGTCATTTCGCCATCAATCAGGTTTCACGTAGCAGCATATATTACTTCATAAATTGTTAAAAGTGCGTTTTTGTCACTACTCGTGTAATTTTCAACAAATATCAAAGTCATAAATTTATCAGTCTAATAGCTAATAATTATAAATCAATTAGTGCATCGTTCCTTTAAAAGTTAAATAGTAAACAAAAACCCTGAACGTTAACACCAAAAGAGAAGAACGGATAAATAATTGTGAGACGCTTATTTGTACACGTTCAATATTCGCGCTAACCCTCCAATCTTAAAAAATACTATATATTGTTACTGTTACCAGTAGACACAGCCTTCCCACACTGCAAGAAAGTACAAAGGAGAAGACAGAAAGGTTATACAATCATTAGTTTCAAAATAGACGCAAATAATTAACGAAAGTGAGAACCCGAGGGTTTACCGCCTTTGGGCACATACTTATTCATGTAAATGCAATAAGTAAAATAAGTAAGTTTTTTTAATGAACTTCTCTACTATTAAACACTTTAATTCCTTTCTTTGTTTATTGAGTTTTAGAATATATTATAAATGTCTAACCAGGTTTTTTATTTTTCATTTTTTCCTTTATGCTTGTTTTACTAGAAGAATTTAGTGTGTTAAAATAATTATGCTAAACAAAACAAATTGCGCGTCAGCGTACTTCATATTATAATATACACAAGTCATTTGAATAAGTTTCTGGTACAAATTTAAATGGTATTTTAAATGTTTTGTGATGATTGATATCGCTGCATATATTGATATAATGCATATGTTTCCAAACAGGCCATGTACTTTAAAGATGTCTGAATGTATCATATTTTATTTTATCACTTTGATATCAAAAGTGTTGTTAATCAAAGAAAAAAGGAGAGGCTCGGTTTGGATGCATTTCATATTAAGTCATGCGAATTGTGACGCAAGTCTTATAGACCGTTTAATGTAATGGATATACGTAGTTAAGCCTGACCGAGTTACTTAAAAGCCGTTGATTTGATAATAGTTAATGTATTCAAAGATGTCTTAAGTGTCTACCTCAAACTTTATCAAACTTCTTACAGAAGATGAAACACAAAACAACTGAAATATTTTATAGTTGACAAAACAATGATTTCAGAATTGACGCCAATGATTGCAAACATTTTAAACTGAACCATTTTATCAAAATGTATTTTCAAGTCATGCAAGTTAAAAGAATTCATTACGATCAATGTTATAATCAACCACAATCTCCTATGGTCGTTGAGTATGAGAATTCTATTTATTGTTTTCAATACGTTAGTTGATGTTTTCAATAACCCAGCAAGAATAGTCATTTTTTAAAACTTTATTTTGTTTTAAACTTTGTTGTTTTCTGTGATACGCAGTGTTAGTGTAAAAATCATGTACAATTGTATTTCCTTGTTTAAAGCAAAACCATTCTTTTGTCTTTAAACATGTACCATTCGCAACTGATCATGTCACGATAATAATCTGGACATACATGCAAACCATAGCCTATGATCATGTCACGATAATAATCTGGACATACATGCAAACCATAGCCTATGATCATGTCACGATAATAATCTGGACATACATGCAAACCATAGCCTATGATCATGTCACGATAATAATCTGGACATACATCCAAACCATAGCCTATGATCATGTCACGATAATAATCTGGACATACATGCAAACCATAGCCTATGATCATGTCACGATAATAATCTGGACATACATGCAAACCATAGCCTATGATCATGTCACGATAATAATCTGGACATACATGCAAACCATAGCCTATGATCATGTCACGATAATAATCTGGACATACATGCAAACCATAGCCTATGATCATGTCACGATAATAATCTGGACATACATCCAAACCATAGCCTATGATCATGTCACGATAATAATCTGGACATACATGCAAACCATAGCCTATGATCATGTCACGATAATAATCTGGACATACATACAAACCATAGCCTATGATCATGTCACGATAATAATCTGGACATACATGCAAACCATAGCCTATGGTCATGTCACGATAATAATCTGGACATACATCCAAACCATAGCCTATGGTCATGCATGAACATTTATACTGTTTACTTGTTAAAATATGGAGTTGCGCTTAACCGAGGGCTTGGCGGCGTGGAATACATAGTGTTGGACCTAAACCTATGTATCCGTTGACGACAAGTTATATGCAATTCAAAACCTGATCTTTCTAAATTTATTATTCGTTTACTCACATATTTGAGCTTCACTTCATTTCAATACTCGCTATAGAGTAATTTGTTACAGTAGCTGTTTCTTGCTGTTAAATATAAGCGCTTACAGTTATGGGTTGATCCTCAGGATCGCAGGTATCAAGTTTTCTGGAGAATCGTAGCACCGTGGTACCGTTCTGCTCTGTACCGTCCTGGATAATCCAGTCCTGGGATTTATCCATATGCGGTGTTCGGGAATCATCCTTTGTATAATAATCCTATAATGGTAAAATACAATTTGATATTAAGCATGTAAAAATGTTAAAAAACAAACAACAACAACAACAACAACAGTTTTTACCAACAAAAGAGTGGGTGTAGTGGGTTAACGATAAATAGACTGTCACGTGACTGTTAAGTACGTTTAAATGTGGTTTATCAGTAAACATTTGTTTAAACATTTGATTTTCTTTGAGCCACATCTTTTTTATATGAAAAATGATCACTAGAACAATATTTCATTCTCCCATATCTATCTAATTATCAATTAGTCATATGAACGGAGTATCACGTGACCATAATCTGCATTCAGTTATTGTTTTAGACATGTATTGTATACTGTTAATCACATATTAGCATAGGCCATATTACTGTCGTTTTTATGTAGCAAATTATCATAATTGATCAAGGCAGTAATGAAGACTTATTTCATCGTTTTCTTAAGGGCCGTCTCTAGTTATTATTGCACGTTCATCAATAAAAAAGAAAAACATATCTTTCTACATTTTGTAACAGCAAAATGCCCTTCAATTAAACTTTACACAAATATTTCCTAAAATTCTATTTAAATAAATTCACAAAAACTAAAATACACCAAACATCATTTTAATAGCGCACATGAGTACACTGACAATAATATGTTGTGTCCTTTTGACTTAAATATGTATTTGTGAAGGTCTGTTTAACATTGAATTTCTTCATAGCTTCCTGGTCGCGTAATGGATGATAAACTTTGGTTTCTCTCTTGATAATCGAAGGTGATTTTAAAAAAGCCACACAATTGTGTTGTCAGGATTCTCATGCAGGCATTTAAAAGAATGTTTTATGTTATTCAGTTTACAAAAATGTGAATGTATTTATTATCAATAGAATTTTAGGGATTTTCTACGGTCTAACTTTTTTTTATTACTGTTCAAACTTTTCCCCGACGTATGAAAAAATGAAGATACATTAATAACGAGTATTTGTGCATTTAGCCGTTACATAAATTTTGATATTTTAATTTGTTACCGACGACAGTGCACTGACGACTGAAGACGGCCCTTAAAAGACCGCTTTGTTTTCTTGCAAATAAAAATATCAAAATTGCGTATTTCACGGTAAGACTCATTATTTAAGCTCGACATAATTGACAATTGATGTTGTTTTAGCCCGAGGCAATGCTTTTACAAATTGTTCCAGTAAGGTAAAGAAGCTTTTATCATTTCAGTTATTGTAATTGTAATCTTGCTGACATGTATCGCCGCCATCAGCCGCGTTATCCAGTCAATCATGTTTACATTCATCCTTCTCTTGTATTCTTTTATCACAATGCTTTTAAAAAGCTGACTCGTTTTTCAATAACCGAAGGTTAAAACAGCATTTGGTTTGCTCTACAAAACGGTTGCCATGAGTGCATTAAATTCTCAATATAAGCGATAAAAGGAGATATCAAAATATTGTTTAAAATTACTCGTAAGTTACACTTATTCTAATTTAAATATTGAAGTTATAAACAGCAATTTCGGTGGGTTTAAAAGTTTCCTTTTCATCTGTTAAAGAAAGAATTAAAAAAAACGAAATATAGAAAGCAATTAAGTGAGGTTCGTTTAGAAAATCTCGAGATGTTAATGTTCGTTATGTCTTCAAGTCACCAAGAGAATGACTTTATGACCAGTTGTGATCAGTGATAATAACAGTCAACAGTTTTTACCGTCATGATATTTTTATAAAGTTTCAAAACGACAAACGATTGCATTTAAACAATTGTTCAACTTTCATACTGAGCTATTAGTATTTTATGACCGTAATACCTCACAGTCGGGAACACATATACTGAACAAAAAATTATAATAGATTGCATAGCTATCTCCTTAATGTCTACCACAAAATGATATTATTTTAGATTATAATTTACAAATTTTCACGGTTAAATATTGTATGCACAATATGGTTTTTGTACACATTTTACATGACTGTGTAAACTATATTGAAAGACATTTAAATTGGTATCAGACTGTGTATGATATCACGTGCTGTAAAACAGCTACATTAAAAATTTGAAATATGCATACCCACTCTCTTACACTATCGTCTCATTACATTCACCTCTGTTATAGACTGGGACTACTTTCAACTACTTTTAATTTAACTCAAAGAAATAGTTCACCAATTACATTTACAATAGCTTGGGTTTCTTCGGTTTTAATGAAAGATAGTGAAGATTTTTGTCATTTGTTTTATCTCAAGCTTTCAAATTCATAATTATAACTGTATAAAATAAGGCTGTCGAGTTCGGTCAAAATTCTTGACATTGAGCCTTTGGCAGAGATGTAAAGTGAGTGTAAGGAAAGACAACTCTGTGAAGGAGATTGATGCATATCAGGTATTGCCACATTCAGAAACACAGCCTCCCAACACAGCCAAGAAGAGAAGAGAGAAAGAGAGAGAGAGAGAGAGAGAGAGAGAGGGGGAGAGAGAGAGAGAGAGAGAGAGAGCACGGTTAATAAAATGAACAGCTTCAAAACAGACACCATAAACAATTACAATAATGAGAACCCGAGGGGTTATGGCCTTGGACGGTCAAATCAAATTGCCACTGGAGGTTTAAACCCGGTTCTATGGTGCACCAATCTCACACTTGCTCCAACATGTTCTCATATCAATACACCAGTACAAGTTGTCTTGGTGAAATAAGCTCAGTATTGCACTATTTCTACTATTATATTAGCTGTATTGCCTTACTTTGTCCACTGTTATATGTTTCATTGAGAACGTGTTTTGATGGTGTTGAACTTTATGTCGTTGGATCCATAAGATTGCGCATTATGCGACCTTCTAACACCTATATACTTTAACTTTCTCTTAATTGTGTCACATAAACAGTTGAAACTTTATAAATATGCTTGGTAAGATACACTTTTTAACAATATCTGTAAAATGCTATTTGGGATAATTACGAAAAAAGTTAATTGTTTTATTCAAACCAACAATAACACTTATTCTATGTGTGATAATCGTAGAAAAAAACCCAGACAAATTAGTACTGTCATATTTGAACATTCTCTGTGTCTATGTTGTGGCTAAAGAGCAATAAAAACATGGTAAAATTTACTGTTATGGTACGACAATTTCTTCGCGTCGTTCCTGGACCATTTTTGCTGGCCCACATATCGATCATAGCTTTATCGGGTTAAATCGACTATTAGTACAATGCAATATCTACGGATACATGATTTTATTTTTTCTTTAATTTACATGTAATGGGCAGGTTTTAGAACAATATTAGACATTATATTATATTTTTAAAAAAGGCTGTTTTGACCTCGGGCTAAATAGCATCGACACTTGAGTTATTTTGTGAATAATAAAGATATCTATTGATAAATGTATTTACCTATCAACATGACAAATATTAATAAGTTTGAATTATGCATGCCAAATGATAAAGTATGCATTGACAATAACCAATGTCGCAGATGATGAATTAAAAACTTATTCAAGAACAATTCATATGAAAGTACTTAACAATTCATTTTTGTGCAATTTCTGTTTTCATGGAACAGTTATCTTATGTATTTCTGTGTAATAATAATTTGAATTGGTTTGTCACGTTTACAAGAACCTAAGAAGAAGAAGAGAAGAAGAAGAAGAACAAAAGAAGCCTTAGAAAGATTTTTGTTCTATCTTTCTGTTAGACTGTAGTTAGTCAGTATTCAAAGAACCTTCTTGAGTAAACCTGAAAAAGCGACAAATACTCGCCCGGAAAGAAGAACTCAAATTTTGTATTACGAGTTCAACGGTATCCCTTATTCGTTTGCTTTTAAAGTTGGACAAAAGCTACCTTTAAGATGTTATTTTGACCACGTCAACGGGAAATGAAATCTAACAGCTGACGTCAATGCAGCCGAAATCGCTTATTATGCATTTCGCGGTTAAAATAAAATTAATTTTTGATAAAAATGTGTACCATAATCACTGATGTATGAGAAAATAATAGGTAAGTTATTTCGAAATATAGCAAAAACTAAAATTAAAAAAAATGTCACTGAAAATACATTTTCCCGTGACATGCTTCATGTAAACGTACTTTTCTGAATCTTTTTAGACCAAAACGAACATTAAATTAAAATGTAAAATAAAAAAAATGTTCGAAAATTCTTATGAATTTAAATGCCAATAGTTATTTTTGAAAATTATATATTCAACTGCCGAAATGTATGAAAAAACAACAACAACAGTTTCTAAGCATATCATTAATACATGATAAATCATACCCCTAAAAACATATCCGCGCCGCTTATCCATCCAATCATGAAATCCGCTGGGTTCATAAGCCCCACTTCAGAAATTCCAAACCCCACATAGCCAGTGGTCTGTACCGTAAGCTGGAAAAATATGTGGGTTCTGTTAAATTGCCACCCAAGAACATATTTTTCTTCATAATCCAATACCCGGTAATATTTATAATCCCAGGTCTGGCCGAAAATTAGAAAACACAATGAAAAAAAGTTCAAGAAATAAAGAAAGCCCTGTGGTGACATGTTTGAACGTGTACAACGTTATCTGAAAGAATGAAGACTGTGCAAGGCATTAAATTGAATGTTTGGATGAACGCAATACATCAACGGCCATCAATCATATCAGTGTTTTCATGTTTAATTACTGTTTTATGTAGGTAATCATTGTTCTCGCTTGTCAAATACAAGACATGTTGATTTAGTTAATGTTTATGTTTAGTCAATTCTTTTATTTTTATCTCAGTGTCTCTTTTGTACAAAGTAATTAGCAAGTTGATGATTTATGGAACAATGTTGCATCGGCAGGCCAATATATACAAGTTGTCTGACTCTTAACTATGGAAATATCTAAAAATATTATCTTTCCGATTCGAACTACAATCGCTTAATATATGCGATGCAAAGAAACTAGTTCATAATATTTTTGGTACCTATATTTGGAAAACTGAAAGAACTGTGTAACCTCTTCAAACCTTTCTTTTGATTTAATTAAAAAATAAATATGGTTGCAACGTTGTGAGCAAATTTGTCATTTAAAGATGTTATGGAGTGTGGCACTGTAAGTCCCAATTAAAGTGTACTAAAGAAATACCAAATAGTGAAGCGATTTCTACGATCTTTTATTATTTTCAGTGCTTTGATTATGCTATAGTTTTAATTTTACCTTAAGAATATTGTTTTTATGCATTATATTGTTACAGTTTTTTTGACATTCTACAACCAGAGCCTGGAATGTAACTTGGGTATAAGTTTAACACTTAAAAAATTGGCAATTTCATTTTACATTTCATTTTCTGTCATTTCAGATCTTGAAAAAAGTATAAGCTCAATTGTGTTTTTTAAATTTCTGTCATGTTTTTCTTACTGATTGAACTCTAGGGTTTCTTGTCACAGTAAGGTCATTGAGTATATTCGCATAACAACGCGATAACCATCATGTGTCCATTTTTAAAGTAAACGCTTATGTATTGTATATTAAAATTATTTGTATAATCATGATGATAGTACTTAATCGTAATGTATGTATAAGAAATAATGACCAATAATACCATTTAATACTTTTAGACATGAAAAAACTTACTTATAAATTTGTTATTTGTCCGATTTTTACCTCGAGGAGTTCTTAACTAGAAAAACAACAACCTTAAACATAAGATGTATGAGTACAGATTCGCGTTTGTTTTTATCTACGTAATGGATATCTGTTAACATTATCGATCATTTAATCCTATATTCTCTCATTTTTAATTAGGTTAAGGTTTCTTGTAATTGATTTATATAACTTTCTCCATATTTTAATAAGGTGGAAAGTGAACTTGGAAAATCACTGATCAATCATAGAAGTGTCGAAGCAGATGTGACATGCAAAGGCATTTCTCGTGTTATTAAAAGAAGTGTTTTACAATTGTGCATCGAACCTGCCACTTTAAATGCTAAATAATTGGATGTCTGATATTGTAGATCAAGTTTTGAATCCGACTTGGTACGAAAATACAAAATCTGATCACATTATCAATCTAGTACTTAATTGCGCTAAAGAAAGACACTCAAGAACTTGTACAGAAATAACATATAATCAAAGAACTGAGAGACCTTATAAATATACTTAAAGAAATGAGAAAGCAAAGAGGTAGGAGTGAGAAAAAATGAAATAAAAGACACCACATACAATTAACGAAAATGATAACCCGAGGGGTTACCGCCTTGGAACGGTCAATTTTGGAATAATCAGTTTTAAGGAACTGGTGTGACCTTAATTTACTTAGTATCGAATTTACTTTTACGTATTATTTACTACTTCTTTGACAGTGAAAGAATATTATATCACATAGACTTTGTTTAAAGGTCTTCTACATATAAAATTATTAATTTTAATAATAAAAAAACCCACTTTAATTATATGTTCTTCCTCAAACGTGACCAGGCACTTTTAACACTAGTCTTTGTCTCTCACTTAAAAAATCATTATGCCATGTTGACATGTGACGAAGTTATGTCGGTAACAGCTTTATTTCATGAATTGTTATGGAAACCATTAAATTTAGACAAACGTTTGGTTAAAAGTCTGAAATCATAGAAATGATTTAATCAAACGTTAATCTACGAAAATAGAAACAATTTGTTGACTTGTAAAGTTAATGAAATTAATTGGCTGTCTATAGAACATTGTAAACGAGAATGTAAGATCAAACGATGTTGAAACAGTTGAATGCCAGTGCAATTAGTTGTTAACGTACTGCTCCGTGTCAGAAGCATTTAAGGTGCATTATTTGAATTAAAATTAAAACAATCTATTATGCCTGCAGAGTTCATGTACTGGTACAACATGTGACATTTTAAAGCTCACCAGACCCACAAATTGTAATTTGGTTTTCTCTGTCGGTCTGATATTCAAAAATATCAACTCAATAGATGAAATGTTTGAGACAAAATCAAGCTATTGACAAGATAAAATTCTTTCTTTGACGTCGTTGCGGTATACTAACTGAGTTGTATCTCTATGTTTTCGTACTCTGTATTGTTACAATGTATAAAAACGTAACAGATATATCATGTTAAGATTGAATAACCCAGACCACCAATACAATTCATATCTGATATCCTCTTGTTTCATTTGTTTCAACGGAACATGTCTAAACTTTATATGGGAAAAAAGACACATCTAAATTATTTGAATAGGCCAGTCAACAATTGGGGCAAATTTCAGCTTTGTAGGGTATTTGTAATGAGTTATTTAAAATTTGAGGTGTTACTTACTTTGTGAAGTATGAAGTCCATATTGTATAGTATAGTAATTTAAGTGAAAACACAAGCGTATCATGGAAAACTCAATTATGTATTGTCACCTTGGCGCAAAAATGGTATAAGTACCATTGAAATAAGGAGTTATACTTTTTGCATGTGTACATGTATTTCAGTAGTAATAATTAAAACATCATGTTTATATCTTAAATGTCCTCAAAAATTTACATGAAACAAAGCAGAACCGAATATGAACCCACAACAATCACAATTAAAGCCAGAAGAGATAAAATCATATAATCACGTGACCTGTTTTGTCAGATCCATCTTACCCTGGAGAGCGTATCAATCGATGCTTCTTTAAAATTCTTCGTCCTTACCTTTCATAATAAGCAATGTCATTCTTTTCGTAGACAAACATGTTATACAATATCGTTGACAAAAAACATTTCGCCCACAAACGTGTAATACTACATTATTGACATTAACAGTTCAAGGTTTAAATTTACGACTTTACCTACGCAATGTATGCGAATCCATTGACGGCAAGAATGGTAACAGTTTAGCTCATTGTTAAGTCAATATCGAGTTATTTTATCACAAAGTTTAACTTGTTATCATTATTAAAAAGGGCAACTTGATTTTGCAACAATGTCAATGAATACAGTTTGCATTTTATAATTACCACTGTTTTATTTTAATACTAAAAGCATGAATGACGTCAGCAAAATTCAGCACCCTCCATCGTCAGTTACACAAACGACTGTTTCCCACTTCCAGAGATAAACAATCTAGACTGTGTACGCATGCGATGATCGGGGATAGACATAACAAACATGTCAATATTATGGAATTCAGAAATATTAATAAGGACTTTAAAAGGAATTTTAAAAGATAATTGACATTACCGGGGTGTCGAGATAAGGTATTTTGAGATAGCGGTTTTCAGTTCCACTCATTGTTTCCTCCTTTATTCATTTATTTCGGTACCATATGCCGCTGATAATGAAATGTTATAAATTTGAAAATACCAAGTTCCATGTTCACCGTCATATACAAATCATAGATTGGGATGGGTCAAAGTTCTAATAAATATCATATTTGCGTTAGAGCGTCTACTGACTTCGGTACTTATTGGTCATCTGGGTATAAAAAACGATAAGTAAATATTTTGACACAGGTACTGTTTATTTTCATTTTCTCATTTGAGGCTGCTTTAGTAAAAACTGTCAGACAAACTCAAATATTACATAATAATAGCTATGACTAGAAATTAAAGTTTTTTGAACAGTTTACTTGTTTTTAAATGTGTCCGGTGTTAGAAGATATATTGGTTGTTATTTGTAATTAACGGAATCCATAATTTCTGTTTTGATGTCCCAAAGCCAATAACGTGACAAATACAGTGCAATAAACCTGTCTTAGCAGCCACCTGAGAATAGCAACCACCTGTCTTAAACAGACAGTTTGAATAGGACCTAAACTGACATTTTGTTCTCATATGGCACTTTGCTCATCATCTCATAAAGGGAAAGTGTACGGTGTTGACTATGTGGTATTGTCAATTATCTGCCCTTCTTATGAGTCGTCAGATTATCGGAGATTAACGAAGTCTAGGGTCAATAAAATATGTCATTTGCGCCGGAGGGGAAAACCAACAAAACAGCACAAAATTGTTTCATCATTAAGCATTCAGTTCGTGTCATAAAAGTTGTATCTTAAATATTGACCTGGACGGTACATGGGTGTGTACACGGGTGTTACAAGGGAAAACAGAATCTGTAAATGCTATAATTATAAGATGATAGAAAACGAATACCACTTTTTGTTAATATGCCCCTATTACTCGAATATTTGTTTTTTTTTGTAAAACGCATTATTTAGACCCGAAAGATCCACCAGAAATGATGAACAAATAACTTCCTCTGTTAAAAATCCATCCCTCTTCTTCTTTAATACTTTTATCTTATTATCTATTTTCTATGATTATTTTTAATCACTTCTATAATCTGTCTTGTTTGTCTTTTTATAGTTTTATGCATCCTAACAAAATGTTATAATAGCCAGTCTATTTTCTGCCCTACTGCATTGAGAGTGATGTTTGTATGGAAGGATGTAGACTGGCTTAAGATCCTGTTTTTAAATCAAATAAATTGACTTTAAAATTAATTGACTCTTAAAGTGTCACATTACGGTGTATATCGGTATTCCCTCAAATCGTGATGTTTAGAATTTTGTGGATACGTGTATTAAGTAAACTTATAAATACTAAATAAATTGCAATGGTTGATTTGTTAATACCTACCGTGTTATTTGAAGTTGGAATAGGACTTTATTTGTTCAGAAATTGCTTGATTGAGTATATTACATTACGTAATTGAGTAAGCTTAAGAGATAGTTACTCTGAATAACGTGGTAAACTTGAATTAATAAAACAAAGACTCGGCATAAAATTACTTGTAAAATAGAATTTACTTAAGGTTGGAAATTCAGTAACCGGGTTAGCAATCGTCGAGTTGAAACATCTTTTTGCGTGATAATATTTGCGCGAGCTCTCGCTCGTTTCCGGAGAGATCTCAACTCTATGCTCGCGAATTTCCATTGTCAATTCTGAGACAGGTTAACGTTTCAACGGATTGCTGGCTTGTGAGACTGGTCTCCATTCTTAGATTCGGGGCTTTATGTTACATGTATGATAAGGTTTCCTTGAATGCGGAACAGGTCCTAAAAGTTAAATCACAGTAAGCATATTGAGCCTCCGAATGCATTTTTAAAGATTTTAGTGTAAGTGCTTTATCTATATGTGATTTTATGTTTTTCTGGAACAAATTTAAAAAATCATGCTGAAATTGAGTTGCGATTTAATAACCAAGCCAAACTTGATCATTATGATTACAATGACAATTAGTATTGTGACGACGCAGACAACACGCGCATTAAAATATAGAACAAATTTTTGAAGTATACTGCGATATTCTGCTTTGAGATTAAAAGTTAACTACCTCAGCATCATACATATTCAAGCTCGGATGTAGGATTTCTGGAAATGGGGTTCGTTTGCGACAGTTGTATGATATTGATAATATCCAACTTTCTTACCAAAATCTCCATGAACATAAAACATTGCCCCCCCCACTCCCACTTCTTAAAAAAGGAGGGTTCAAACAACCTCACTGAACACTTTCTGGATTCGCCCCAGTATATTCTACTTAAAGTTTTGAAAAACTAGCGATCCGCCCCGTTTAAACTATGGTCGTTTTATTAATTAAAAAAATATGTGCAAACTGAATAAAAAAGAAGAGAGATAATTTGTTGATTTATATAACCTTCACATAGAAAAAAAGTTATTGCGATATCCTGTTTTTATTGCGAATCCTGTTTTGAGGTTTAAGTTATGCTTTACTGAATTTTGTAAAGGCAAAAATTGATCCAATAATAATTACATGTATGTTACATTAAAAACGCAACTGTTTTAAACAGGAAATATATCTGGATTTATATATTTTGTGTTTCATGAAGTTGCGCTTCTAATTTTTATTATGAAATACAAGTTTGACATGGGAACGGGTCTCCGATAACAGGTAACCAATCACAAGCTAGAGTTTCGAAACTGGTCTCCGATATGAAGCAATTCACCATTCACAAGCTGGAGTTTCGAGACTGGTCTGAGATCTGAAACAACTAATTAATCAAAAGATGGAGTTTCGGTACTGGTCACCGGTCTGAAGCCACTAACCAATCACAAGCTTGAATGTCGAGACTGGTCACCGATCTGAAGCAACTAACCAATCACAAGATGTAGTTTCGAGACTGGTCCCCGATCCGATGCGAAGCAACTAAACAATCACAAGCTGGAATTTCGAGACTGGTCATCAATCTGAAGCAACTAACCAATCAAGCTGGGGTTTCGAGACCGGTCTGAGATTTAATGCAACTAACTAAACCACAAGCTGGAGTTTCGAGACTGGTCTGAGATCTGATGCAACTAACCAAAACATTCTAGAGTTTCGAGACCGGTCTGAGATCTGATGCAACTAACCAAAACACATGCTAGAGTTTCGAGACCGGTCTGAGATCTGATGCATCTAACCAACACAAAGACTGGGGTTTCGAGAATAGTCTCAGACGTGAAGCACCTAACGAATCATAAGCAAGAAGAGTCGAGACCAGTCCAAACATTCCAAAACAGTTCAATTTTAGATTTAATAAATCAAACCAATAGCTAACAATGATATGAAGAAAATAGAGAATATATTAAAACAAATCGTTCTTAGTCTTGCAAAAGGGGACTCAGTAACAAAAAATGATGTATGATTGGTTTATAAAATGCTATTTAGTTAGGACAACCAAATGTCCAGACTTCAATTTTCTAATTACTTTCAGCAGTTATATTTATCGTCAAATTATCAATCAGTGTTAAAGTTATCTCCCCCTTTTTAAGAACAATGGCTATTATCTAGAAACTCCGCGGAGAAAACAAACAATCAACCATATTTCATTATATTTGCCAGTTCCTTATTCGCGCGAATAAGGAAACGGGAACTGGTTCCTTATTCCTTATTCAGATTCGAAAAAGGAACTGAAGTTTTTTGTTCAGATCTCATACACACATTTTTAATTATTGTTGAAGTTATCGCCCCCTTGTTCATAACAGCGGCTTTTATCTAGAAACTGCTCGGAGAACACAAACAATCAACGCCATTTCATTATATTTGCCAGTTCCTCATTCGCGCGAATAAAGAAACGGGAACTGGTTCCTTATTCCACATTCAGATTCGAATAAGGAAACGGGAACTGGTTCCTTATTCCTTATTCAGATTCGAAAAAGCAACTGAAGTTTTTTGTAAAGATTTCATACACACATTATCAATCATCGTTGAAGTTATCTCCCCTTGTTCATAACAGTGTCTCTTATCTAGAAACTGCTCACGGAAGGCAAACAATCAAGTTCATTTCATTGTATTTAATTGCCAGTTCCTTATCCGCTCGAATAAGGAAACGGGAACTGGTTCCTTATTCCTTATTCAGATTCGAAAAAGGAAACGGGAACTGATTCCTTATTCCTTATTCCTTAAGTTTTTGGCTAAGATCTCATACACACATTATCAATCAGTGTAAAAGTTATCTCCCCTTTGTTTAAAACAATGGCTTTTATCGACAAACTGCTCGGAGGAAACAAACACTCAACCATATTTCATTTTATTTGCCAGTTCCTTCTTCGCGCGAATAAGGAAACGGGAACTGGTTCCTTTTTCCTTTTTCAGATCCGAAAAAGGAACGGAAGTGTTTTGTTCAGATCTCATACAAACATTATCAATCAGTGTTAAAGTTATCTCCCCCTTGTTAAGAACAATGGCTATTATCTAGAAACTCCGCGGAGAAAACAAACAATCAACCATATTTCATTATATTTGCCAGTTCCTTATTTGCGCGAATAAGGAAACGGGAACTGGTTCCTTATTCCTTATTCAGATTCGAAAAAGGAACTGAAGTTTTTTGTTCAGATCTCATACACACATTATCAATCATTGTTGATGTTATCGCCCCCTTGTTCATTACATCGGCTTTTGTCTAGAAACTGCTCGGAGAAAACAAGCAATCAACGCCATTTCATTATATTTGCCAGTTCCTTTTTCGCGCGAATAAGGAAACGGGAACTGGTTCCTTATTCCTTATTCAGATTCGAATAAGGAAACGGGAACTGGTTCCTTATTCCTTATTCAGATTCGAAAAAGGAAACGGGAACTGGTTCCTTATTCCTTATTCAGATTCGAAAAAGGAACTAAAGTTTTTTGTAAAGATTCCATACACACATTATCAATCATCGTTTAAGTTATCTCCCCTTGTTCATAACAGCGGCTCTGATCTAGAAACTGATCTCTGATCACGAAAAACAAACAATCAAGTTCATTTCATTGTTAGAAACTAGAAATTGTTAGTAATTAGAAACGCAACTTCTTTAAACACGAAATATACTTCGTGTTTAAAGAAGTTGCGTTGCTATTGCAATTTATCGATATCGACTTGCTTGGGCCTGGGGCATTAACTTGCATTCGCGGTTAAGTGAAGTGAAAAATGTGACATTTCATTATGCACTAAATAAATTAATAATTTTCACCTTTGCTGTAAAATGATACCAGATGCGAATCCAAAAAAACAAGACACATTCCTCATAACGTGTATTATTTTTTTGTGATAAAGGACTCGTTACCAGTTAGATCTTTTATCAATTGTGGACGTTTTGTACGTGGTAAATAGCAAAGGTGTCCACAACAACGTTTTGTTGTATTTAATGTAGATGGTGATGTTTTGTTGTTATTTAACACACATAAAGTTTCTGTATGTAAATTTAAGTTCACTTTGATTATTAATAACAATAAATAACTAATAATTCTGTAAACAATATTTGTGTCAGATATTCCCGTACAAGATTTTCATTTGCTAAGTAAATGTGTCCAATATAAAACTTTATTTCTAAAATGCATTTAGGTGAACTTTAATAATGAATGGTATTACTTTGCTCGTATTTTTAATTAAGTTGTTCCTTAATATGCGGTCACGGTTGATTATACGTATGGATGTAAAATCCCTAAAATTCCGATAAGTTATCTGCCTCGGGCAATATAACCATGACAACTTTAATGGATATCAACATCTTATTGGTAATAAAAGTGTCAACCGCTTACAAAGAATGAAAGATTATTAATTATTAAACTAAGTTTTAAACTGATATTGATAATATACTTTAAAAATATGAAACACAGTGAATATTTAAATTAAAGTACACGTTATTTGACAAAACAACAAAAAATCGTCATTTTTGTGTTAGCTACCATTTTTTCAGCATAGTAGCATACCCTTCCAATCCGCTAAAGTTAAGCTCCCGCGTTACATACATGTGTTATAGCATAATTATAACAGATAATCATCATAATTTTTGTTAGCTACCGTTTTCAGCACGATAGAAAATTATTAATTCTGCTTTGAAACGCATTTCATTTCACATATCAAATTTAATGATCGGTGTCAACCCGAATTGAGAATATGTCATTACTGGCACGTGTTCACAACTCCATTTCTCCCATACCTGTTAAAACTCGATCCCTCTGATTTTGTAAATTTGTATCTATTTTTCTAAGACTATTTGAAATATTTCCTATATCTGCACTAACTAAAATTATTTATTCCGACTATTATAACGTTTTGAAATGTAAACTATTATGTCTAATCTGTTAATGTTAGATAACGACAATATAATATAACAAGAATTTAATTGATCTTAACGCGTGAATAAAACATGATGAACATGGAAATTTTATATAAATCAAACAATACTTGCACAATCACAGTTTAATAAAATTATAAAAGAAATATACTCGCGTTTTTTTATTATTTTGACCCATATCATTGTTGTTGTTGTAAAATTGCTACTGTTCTCAGCGCACATAAATTTCAAATAATTCTTTCTTTCATGTGACACGGCTGTTATCCTTAAGCAAACAGTGCACATCCAGACCAGGCGGCACATTCGCGTCGTCTGATCAGGATCTTCACCGTTTGCTTTTCGATACATTGGGTTTTTTTCTGACTGAGAAGTGAACAATGTATACCCTGTTTGGATGACACTTATGTGATTAAATACCATTTTTCGATGTCAATGATTGCAACCGCTTTTTGGAACCGCCTAATTACAGGAAAAGAACAAAAATATTCTCATCAAATTTATAAATATATGATGCATCTCCCAGATAATAATTTTAAATGGGCAAATAAAATTAAAGAAATATTACAGTCTGTAGGACAACCAGATTTGTGGAATAATCAGTTTGAACTCACTAATAAAAACATTCATAAACTAGTTAAACAAACACTTATTGACCAGTTCAAACAATCTTGGCATGAACAACTAAGAACTTCAAACAAAGGCCAAATATATTCTACTTTTAAAGAAAATCATGAGTTTGAAAACTACTTTAAATCCTTAAGCAAAACAGAATACTTGACCCTTTTTAAATTCAGAACTGCTAATCATCATCTTCCTGTTGAAACAGGCCGATATGATGGTACACCATTTGATAACAGATTTTGTCCATTATGTGAAAATGAACAGATTGGTTCAGAACGACATTATATTGTTGATTGCTCTTTTTTTCGAAATGAAAGAAACCACTTTCTACTCAATACAAATATACAACTTTACAACTTGTCGCTAAAGACCGTCTTATCTTCTTCTGCCGTTTCAAATTTAAAAGAAGCAATTAAGTTTATAAAAATTATTATGGGTGATTTGCGCATTAATTACGAATATTTGTGCACTAATCTCAATACATTTAATATTCCAATGCCACCGGGTTTAAAACATATTTTGATAGAATATAATATGTAATTAAGATTTATTATTATTCATACAAGTAAACATGTACTAAGTTACATCTTATATGTCATATTCTCCTAATTAATGGGCTTTCTGTGTTTTTTTGACCCTCAACTCCATAGAAGTATGTAAGTGTAGATCCTGATCAGATAGCATTTATGTAAAAACTGAGCTGGATCTACTCTTTCCTCACATGTATATGGGCTGATTTATGTTTATTATGACATTCATATATAACAAAACAATAATTGACACTAATTGTAAGTTTAAATGTATATACTCCAAGAATATTCATCATTATTGTAAAACTACAATGTTGAATTGTACTATAATCAGGTTGGGGAAAGGTATCAAAAGTAGCTATAATTGCTACTTTCGGCTATAATAGCTACAAGTAGCAATATCAGAATGAATGAAAAGTACAAACATGTGATATTTCTCGATTTTGGTTCGAAACCGCAACCTATCCGAACTTGTGCAACTTGCTACGTACTAGTGCTTCACTTTGTTAACAACAACACTGACATCAAATGTTTAAAACAATGCGGTAATTACATAGAGAAATTGCAAACAAACCACCAAACCACTTTTTACCATGTAATATGTAATGAAAAATGCCTTAATCTGACCACAACGTTCGTAAAATTCATCGACTTATCGGATCGCACGATCTCGGACTTTGATCGCACTATTAAAAAGCATTTTAAACGAAATTTTATTGTTTCTTCATTAATTATGTAGACTGTGGTACAGTGTGTCCTCAAAATTATTGTTGTATTTATAAGTGAATTCTGTTGATGAACATCTTTAATGAGGTTCATAATTTGGTTGACACATTTGTTGTCAAGAGTGAAGCTAGTTTCGAGGACTAAAGTCTTTATTCATTTGTAATTTATATTATGGATTTGGGGAAAGGTTGAGTGTTGTTGTTATAACACTACACATTGTTTTGTTGTCGTATGTAACCCTCAAATTTCTGGCTACAACCTGATTATTATGGAAGAAAATAATTTTATCGGAATGTTGTTCATTTTTATTTTTATTTTTTTACATAAAATGACGCAAAATTCCTCTTCCTGCGCTTATGGGTACCTGTCCCCGAAAGTAGTCTAGGGCCTTGACTGTTTCACTGCGCATGTCTGTACTTTCAGCAGACAGCGACAGTAGTAAACCAATTTTGTCTGGCGGCTATAACCGCCAGAGAATCCTTAGCGAGTTTCAGTTATCTTTCCTTGAGGTTTAAATTAGGCGGTATTCCCCATGTTTACAAGTACATAACAACACCAGCTAGTGTTAGGTTTAAAATGCAATAAAATTGGAGTCATATTACAGATGCAAGTTTAACATTATCCCAAATGGGTTGCTGATAGCAATTTGATGCCACTTAACCTGGTCACTGATATATTGCAATACATATGTTTGGAATACCTACATTACTTCGATATGTTAAACCTTCGAGTTGCAAAAACGTGCACAATGTTTGCCATATCATGTCGTTCAGTGCACTGTTTACACCTTCCAGTTGCTGGTTTATAAAGTATTAGCTGTACTTCTTCTAATCTTTAGCACAAATGGTGCATATATACTCGAGCATGCTATATCCATGTCAAGGTTTAAGAATTATTGTGATGACCAATAAGCCTAGTTGATGAGGATCGTGAGAGCGAATTTTTAAAATAGATACAGAGAGCAAGTGTGACGTCATCCAGCAGCCAATCGGAGGCCTCTAGATTTTGTTTTACAACAGTCGTTTATTTTCTGATAACGACGGAGAAAGAGTCTAGTCTAGTGCTCTGCTATTTATATTATGTGAACAGCTGTTTCATAGTGTACACGTGACACCAAATGATTATCATGCTATTTCCTGCATAACAAGTACAACAAAATCAGAAACAAATTTTATATTATATTTATTAAAAGTTACATTTGATTTCACGCAGAGCATAAATATATAGATGACAAATCTTTATTACACACCCTATATACTAATTGACCTAATTACAAAGAAAATACATTTTCGTTTACAAACAATAGTTATTATAACAATCAAGTTAACCGGTGTCAAGGTACAAACAACTGCGAGTGGCTGGAGAGGAAATTGTTGCCAAAATACCCAAAATTTTCGCAAAGATATTACATATCACTGGTTAAACTATATGTATGCATGTTTTTTTATATAATTACCGCATTGTTTTCAACACTGCATGTCAATGTTATTGTCTTCAAAGTGAAGCACTAGTAGGTAGCAAGTTGCACAAGTTCGGATAGGTTGCGGTTTCGAACCAAAATCGAGAAATATCACATGTTTGTACTTTTCATTCATTCTGATATTGCTACTTGTAGCTATTATAGCCGAAAGTAGCAATTATAGCTACTTTTGATACCTTTCCCCAACCTGATAATTGGCTGTTTGTTCCCTTTGTTGTTGTTGTTGTTGTTGTTAAAACATCTTCAACCCTATGTAGCAATATATATCATTTAGACCTAATTTCAGGTTTAACAAAACAATATTGGACACTAATTGTATGTTTAAATGTATATACTCCAAGAATATTCATCATTATTGTAAACCTACAATGTTGAATGTACTTTAATTGTTTGTTTATTTCCTTTGTTGTTATTGTTGTTAAAACATCTTCAGCCCTGTGTAGCATTAAATATCTTTTAGACCTAATTTCTTACGAGCAGAAAATGCGAACAATTAAACTAGATCTACTCTTACCTGTAAAAATTAGCTCATGTCCCCATGACACACTTGCAACAATCACTTCTTTTCAATATTCTCGCTGTTTTCATTCATTGTTAGACCAAACGCACGTTTTTCTCACTAGCATGTATCTCATTTTGGCTAATCTCTAATCTCAACCGTAAATACGTAAATGTGTCATTGTTCATATAATCTGTTCTGTATGTCGACATAAGAAATGAAAAATAATTAAATGGAAACTATGATTTAACTGTCAAAACTCTGAACAATAACAATAACGTTACAGTAAATCCATATTACTCTAAAAACTCTCTAACCGGGCTATGACGTAAATCACAGGAGCGTAGCATGCACACTGAACTATACTATAGTTTTGTATATTTGTTCATTTTTTTGTCTATTATTGTTAGTAACTTAAATAATGATACTGTGAATATTACAACTAATATTATTATTATTTTTAATGTCAATATAATAATCATTTAGTTTAATTTTATCACTACTATAACATACATTGATGAAGATTTATTTATATAGTTTAGTCCCTTTACGCAGATCGAAAGAATGTAAAAAAAAAATAATAAAAAAAAAAAAATTGTCTACAAGACATGGGATTATTAATTTTCTGAGACTTGCTCTCTCCCTCCCCCCACATACACACCCAGATTGTTTACCGGAAGTCAGATATATATGTATGTATTTGTTACATTGTGTTATATTGTCCTTATTGTGTAATCATGCACTTGGACGAAATAAACGATATGTTCTGTTCTGTTCTGTTCTGCAAGGCGTGTAGAAAAACATCTCAAAGACTTATGACACTATTTATTCAGCGAATGGAAACATGAAATTATTGGGTTTTCGAAATAATCGACTTTTAGAAATCCGACTTGAACATACATAATCTTAGTAATATTTTTAATTTATTTCACGAAACAGACTCGTGTCATTTCACAAAAATCACGTGTGAATCTATCAATAAAAGAATCGGTTTCACTTCTTGTGGTGCTTTCGGTTTTAAAAATACTAATACAAACGTTCGAACATATCAATCGATATGGTAGGGGCCTCCAGAAGTGTATTAGTTAACTAGCGTATGGATTCCAAAACTGACCATCATATCTAATGTATAGCACCCTGATCGCCTCTTGTAAAGGAACGCCTCTTTTATAAACATCAACCAATAGAAAATAAGTAACACATTAACGCGATAACGTGATTCGTGGGGCGGAGTTGTAATAATTGATGATTCGTTCATCATTTTAATATCCGCATTAATTGATTTGCGATAAGAATCTAAAGTCATAAAAACTGAATTTGGTGATTTAATTATTTTATTAGTTTGAATTAACCTCGGTACGTCCGTCTTTTGGCGCACTAGCTAGGTTAAAATTGAATTTACTATAACACCATAATGTCCTTGTTCATATTTTTTTTTGGAAAATTCTTGTTTAAAGGGAAATGTGAACTAACAAAATGATTAGCTATTAATCTACAACTTAATATTTTGGACTTTTGATGAAGCTTTCTAAATATTGAAAATTAATTTATATAGGCGTATATGTTTACTCATCATTATTAAAAACGGGATTTAAATCTCATAAGTTAATGAAAGTGTACAAGTAAATATATTGTGTTTAATGCTTGATACTGTTTCAAACACGTCATCATCATTGTTTTTAGTAATTAACTTAAAATGGCAGGAATGTGGAAATCTGGAATTTAGTTAATGATTAATGCGTCTCATGATTTTGTTTTATCGGTTTATGATGACAGTATGTATTGAGATGATCACTTATAATTAAATATCTTTGAATTTCTGTTAATTGGAATATAACGTAAATTTTGATTGAATGAATTCTGAATTTGTCTAATAAATGTCGAATGTCGTCTAATTGTTTCTTTGCAAGTTTAATTTTTTTGATCTTATTTTAACGAAAGTTCGAATCTAAGGAATAAATAAAGCTTTTCAATTGCCTGCATTTTTCAGATGCACATTCACATTTATTTCGAGTCTTATAAATAAAATAAGGCAGAACTCTGCTTAAATAGAGAATGAATAAGAGTATGAGAGACATCGGGATTCTTTCGGAATCGCTGGGTTCAACAATTTTAACTATAGCACTAACGACATGTATAACCCCCTCCCTTTTCCGCTGGATTCTTATGAAGTAATGTTTATATAAAAAATAAACTTTAAAGTATTCTCTATTCCGAAAAGAAAGCGTGCATTTTTTACATTAACTGCTTTTCTTAATGAATACATTTTAGCACCGTTTACACTTGAAGAATATTCGCGTGTTTTATTTGTAAAGCAATTATCACAATAATATCCTTATATACGCCGTAAGTGTTATGGTTGTACAAAATGACACTTTCTTAACTATTTAACTCCTAATTTTATTTTTTTAATGTGTTTCGGTGAATTTTCTTTAACTGAGTTTACCTTCCGAATATATTTGTACGGCGATTATCATTATATCCTTATACACTCCGCAAAATGTTATTGCTGTAAAAAATGACATTATCTTAACTATTTAATTTGTTCCGTGCACTAAATAAATTATGACATTTTTAATCTTGCGATTATTTACCGCGTGAAACTAGTATATCAGACGGGTTACCAAACCAGGATATGTGTTGATGTTTCTGGGGACAATCGTTTCGCTCTGCCGATCTATAGGTTGGTAAATTATGAAGACACTATGCGAAATCGATAAGATCACGGTAGGAGGTCGTCTAAACGCGATGCGAAATCCCGACTCGCATCTTTTATCGCGTTTTTAAGTGATCTAATGCAACCATAGAGTACAAAAAGGAGAACGTGCAAGTCAGGAGCATTAAGTAGCTTTTTCTTCCCGGTTCTTGTTTCATGGAGATTATAACAATGTTATACATAAAAGTTCAGAATTTAAAAAAGAAACTTAGTAAAATGATAAGATATATTTGTTTCATCGTGTTCAAACATCATCATCATCATCATCATCATCATCATCATCATCATCATCATCATCATCATCAAACTTCGTCATCACATGTTATTTTTCTTTTTATTTTTTGGCTTGCAGATTTGCAATATAATTCATCGGAGACCACGGGATCTTTGTAATTTAAATAAACTGTTTATTGTAGGTTCTGCAGATGCTGCTACTGCAGACTGTGATGATGATGATGATGATGATTATGGTGATGATAATAATGATGATGATGATGATGCAGCAGCTGCTGCTGATGATGATGGCTGTTTTTGGTATTTAAAATTCCGGCATTTAATAGCATCTACATTGCTATTTTCATTTTCATACGCATTTATGGTAGGTGACCAATATGTTTTGGTGGCCATATAAAAGCTAAATGCCCCCTCCCCCGCCGGACACCGATTATAGGGGCACAAGTTTGGTGGTATGTTTCATTATAAGCATTAATTCGGTGATTCTCACAATAATATCTGATATCGCTTATACTCTTTAGTTCGCTCTGAAATATTTTAAGCTTTAAACCTCGACATTTCATTTTTATTAGCAACATATATTGAAAATATGACAATATAAGCATCTAATAAAATGACTGCAGCTTAATCTGCTTCGACCATTACACCATATCGTGTATATTTATGTACAACACCAGCAGGTGACATTCGTTAGCCTGCGGCAATTGGCAGCAGGAAATGGACGGGTCCATTTTAAGAAATGACATCCTATTTTCAAAAATAAACTCGTCTATTTCGCATCCAGCAGTGGACGGGTACAAGTGATAAAACCACTGTACTAATACATGCGATAAAAACTGAGGCCCGTCTAATGTTTAGCTTAGTTTGAGCACATATATATTCTTGTTACGTTATCGGCACGGAAGTGTCTTCTCGACCGGGCCCGGCACAGTTAACAGAACGATGGGAACCAGACTAGCGAAAATACTGCAGTGAATTTTTATATCGTAATTGTAATATATAATAGATGACAACTTAAGAATATAATTATCCGCATTGTGGGAAATTTGTTGTAGATGAGATAGTTGTGACATAACTTGAACAATTCTAATCTTTTGGAGATCTCTTGGGCGGGGGTTAGGCCTAGTATTCTACCGTAGACAGCGCATAGATGTATAATTATCTGGTCTATTTTAGTAATCAAAATCTATGCATTATTAAAATGAAATACACAAATACCGCTTTCAGCTTTTAGAATGTAAAACGTAGAGCTCGGAGGTGGCGGTCGCCTCTTCACCGAGGAAAAAAGAAACTCGACTTTCTCTCTTTTAAAAGAGATTCCCGTCTTTAATAGTGTACTGTTTTCAGTCAAATTAAACAGCTATAGCTATATAGTTGGCATGGTTGAGTAAAGAAGTGCGGTAACACCAAACGCGCTACTTCCTTTCATTTTTGTGAAGGGGGAGGGGGGCACCGAACCCCCGGCGAAGAGACCTCTGGATCCATCCCTGAATCCCAGAACAAGTATATATTTGGAATGATATTCCATTCGTACAAATTCCGCATTAGCCTAATGATCTAGACCGTTTCTCAACATTATATCTTTGACTCGTGGTTCTGCAGGTCGTTGGTTCGAATCCCGAAAACGTCATAATTTTTCTTTAATCTCAAACGTTTAAATTTCTTCTTTTTTATCGAAATAAGTTAACAAGAGAGGATCTTTAACACCCAATATTAAAATTTACATATAACTATTGTATTTATCATGTTAAACAAAACACATCGTCTTTACACAGTCAGTTATGGGATTCGGATTAATAGAAAAATCAATTGCTTTGAAAATAATTTTCAATTATGAGTATGTTAAAGGTGGTTGATTCTCATTCCCCGTCGTTATCAAACACACGTTAACGATTTATTATTAACTTTGATTAACATAAATTTAAGATACAATCAAAATATAATACTATTTACCGACGACTACATTTCTGTGTAGTTGGCATTTCTTTACTTTTTGCACGAATCGCGCGGTCATTCATGCGAAACACAGCCGATATTATGTCCTATTAAAACACGTGCATTTTTCTAACTACTCGTACACTCGAATACGTGACTAAACACTTAAAACAACTTTCAGTCATCTGTATCTATACAGTCTTAATGTCGTTTGAAATACCTGTTTAATAATTTCAACAACTTCCGGTCTAATATCGCTTTAATATTGATTTTTGTTTTATGATTGTTTTTGTCTTTCGTAATGTTAATATTTTTTCTTTACACAGGCAAAATGAAAGAATTTATATAACCAGTTATGCGAAACATTTGAAACCAATCTTGTTCATTATTTAGTACTAATAAATTAATAAATAACACACTTTAATTAACTGAATGAATACTGTATTTCAAACAAAATGACGCATTCAATTATATTATAGTTATGTTAATATTTTCCGATCAGGCATATGTTTTAAACATAAATTTTATACAACAACATGCAAGCGAAAATAAAACTTCTTTCGGACATTTCATTATAACTTATCATTTGATTTGTAGATTACTTGTAGATATGAACATGATGAATGTGCTTGTATAGTGCAGAATGTGAAAGAATTTTTCTAGTAGTCTAATCGTAAAATACGTATAATAGAAAAATATTTTACTTATCGATTTGAAGAAAGCTGTGTGCCTGACATGTGTTTTATAGAATTTTTGCCAAATGTATAAACTCTATTATAATTGTAATAGATCGTTTGTATCACTAAGACCAAGTTAATAACATACATCGAAGGCAAGAAAAGTAACTTATTAAATTACACTCTGTATGCGTCAATCTGATTAAAATCATTTCCTGAAACCCGTTACGCTATCAGGATCTGACTACGAGAAACTAAAACATGCTTTTATCACAACCCGTTGAACCAATCAGATTGTCGCCTATAAAATCGCAAAAGTGAACGTAAAAATAGTATTTTAACTCATGGAAAGTGTTGACAGCTTGCGTAAGACATATTTTACTGGATATTTATATATATATGTGTTTATGTAGTATTGCATGCATTTCTAATGTAATGACATCTTCAGATCATTTTGCGAGCGTTATAAATACGCTTCCTGTGTTGGCATTTTCTAAAAATAGTAATCGGGGGAAAACCGCTATTACTTATGTACAGTGACTGCGGGCCGTCATCAGATCTAACATTTTGTTAGATCTGACTTTAGTGAGATTGTATATGCGTCTATGAAAAATATAACAGGACTACGTTCTACAAATTCTGAACGTGAAATACAGTCAGTTTCTAGCATTGTTTACTCTTGAGTTTCTTTTATGTTTGCTTAAATAATAATAAATTGCATTTCTAGCCTTGGAGAAACGAAGCGTAATTCAGTAAGGATCGCCACCACAGAGAATAAGAAACACAGTGACGGATGAAGTAAAAACATTTAATTTGATATATTCTCGATCTAAAATCAATAGCGCAACGAACACTAATAAATGTATTAAATACATGCACAATTATTGTTCATACTGACAGCATAGCATCGTATAAGCTTAAGCATGCTGAAAGTGGAATCAGAATTTTCCTAAGGGGAATACTTCAAGCTGGAGATCCTTTATTTAAAGAAATATCTTATTCCACATTCAAGCCTATACGTTGAAAATGCGGTACTGTTAGCTTTATGGGTGCTTTTTGTGCCAAATAAAACAAACTCGTATACACAACTGAATAAGGAAATGCCGCAATAAGTTTTTATGTTACTCTCTTCTTGTTATTCAAACAGTTAAAGAACTTAACATTTAACGGTTCATGAAAACTTGGTTTTGATCAATATCATTTCCATTGGAAATTTCATCAAAAGAAAATATTCCAGTCGGATTCATTCCTATCGGAAATACTCAATTCTGTCGGAATTCAAAATAGATCAGATCAGAAAATATGGTGAATATTCTAGTAAGACAACAGTTAAACAAATCGTTTTTTAATATAATACAATAACCAAGTATTATGACGATAAAAGTCAGAGATATAAGGATAATTATCTATATTTATGTAATGAGTCATTTTGACGAAAACATTAAACGATGTTGACGATTACAACAATGTCAAGTTGTCAATCATGACCACGAGAGTCAGATTTTGTCAACAAAATATAATAAAAATAACTTACTTACAGAATAGTGAGTGTATATATAAAATGCTATTTCAGACATCCCGAAAGTTGCCAGACCGAAGGACCTGTCTGGTAAAATTTGAGCCGGTCAGACAAGATTTCTAATGTTATCAGACCGAATGTCAGACAAAAATTTGAACTCCTTATACTTGCAAATAGCCTTATAACATGTTTCGGTCTGACGGAATTTGTTTCGGTCAGACAGATTTTCACATCTCATCTGACCAAATGTCTGACACATATTTTCAACTTTCGGGAAGTCTGCTATTTACATTTTGTTTTTCTTTAATCACAATCTTTTTTTTTTCATTTTCACAAGGAAACACAACAACTGACTTTACTGACTGGAAATTATAAATAGGACATAAGTTGCGATTAAAATAAATGTTCGGAATAACTTTTCCCACAGGACTGATTCCGCTCGGAAAGATAAATACAAAATGAATTCCGATAGGAATTAAATAAACACAGGAAACATTCCGATCGGAATTTTTCAAACTAACAGTTCTATTATGCGTATCCATAATCGTACGAGACCATGTGGGTATCCTAATTTCATACAGATTTTAACCGAATTATTATTCTTGTATTAAACCGATCTTTTTTGTTTAATAATCATTATCTTCAAAATAATATAAGTTAAAACGTAACGTTTACATCAAATCTGAGATGATGGTAATTACAACACACTACTGTATACTATAACTTGTTCACGATTTTTATGCGCCCGTTTGAAAAACGGGACGTATTATGGGAACACCTGCGGCGGGCGGGCGGGTTGGCGGGCGGTGTCCACAGGGTTTCCGCTCTCTAAGTCAAAGAGTTTTCATCAGTTCTTTATCAAACTTGGTGAATATGTTGGTGTGCATAATGTCTCGACCAAGTTCTATAACCAGCCAAATCCCCCAAGGCACTCCTGAATTATGGCCCTTGAATTGTCCAAAATTACTGTTTCCGCTCTCTAAGTCAAAGAGTTTTCATCCGGTCTTTATCAAACTTGGTGAATATGTTGGTAGGCATAATATCTCTGCCAAGTTCGATAACCAGCCAAGTTGCTTCAGGCACTTAAGAGTGTTGGCTCTTTATTTATACGAAAAATGTGGCAAATTAGCCAAACTTTTTGACGGGCGTATTTTGTGGCATTTTGGCACTGTTGTTTAAAGATAATGTTGATTTTTCTTGAATTACATGTTTCTCTCTTTTTTTAAAAAAACAATAGTTATTGTAAAATTTAGGTGAAATAACAACAATAACTATATGAATTTAAAAACTTGTATTTGTGAATTTCTTTTACATTGTCGATTAAACATGTTCTCTTATAAAATGAGTTCTCCACCGATTTCAGGACTGCTGCCCAAGAGATCATATTCTGCCGGTGATTTAGAAGTTATACATGTATCCGTGCGTCATGCAAATGTAATTCAAAAACAACCAACTTATCGCTTATTAAAATAGAAAAGGATAAAACGTTTTGAAATATTTATTTTTTGACATGAAATATTGCAGTCTCGGTTTTTAGCCGAAATATCGGAAACATAACGATTAGAACCAAGTTGAGCTTAAAGTTCCCTTTTCATGGAATAAAATTTACACAAGTAAGTAAACATAGGTACCCATTTTGATTTACCGATAAAACGATGAAACTTACTATGAAACCTTTAACTCAGTATTTAACGCGATATTTTCAAATCAAGAACACTCCATAATCTGCATTGTATAATTTCAAATTAAAAAAAATGAGATTAACTTTTGTCAAGAAAATAACCGACAGGACTGAAAAGGATCAGCAAGTCTGACAAGTAATCTTAGAATATAAATCAAAAAGTACGTGAAGTTAAAAATAGAAGCATGAATGAGAAACTGAATAACGAATTTCACCTCTTCAATTATTCATACTGGAGATAACTTTATATAATATTACACACATACAAGTACAACATGTATTATGTGACGGCTGTATTGGTGCACGAGACCGTGTCTGTGTGAGCACAACAAAGGACTTTAATCTATATCATTTTGCTGTATTTCTTGATCAGCACTATCGTATTAAAAGGTAAAAATAATGGAGATATATGGATAATTATCTAAATTAATGTAATGAGTCATTTTGACGAAAACAGTAAACGATGTTGACGATTACAATAATGTCAAGTTGTCAATCATGACAAAGAGAGTCAGATTTTGTCAACAAAATATAATAACAATAACTTACTTACAGAATAGTGCATTTACATTGTGTTTTTCTTTTATCACAATCTATTTTTTTTTCATTTTCATCAGAAAAACAACAACTGACTTTACTGACTGGAAATTATAAAAACGACATAGTTTGCGATTAAACTAAATGTTCGAATAACTTTTCCCACAGGACTGATTCCGCTCGGAAAGATAAATGCTACATGAATTCCGATAGGAATTAAATAAACGCAGGAATCATTCCGATCGGAATTAAATAAACGCAGGAATCATTCCGATCGGAATCACCTCTTCCGATCGGAATTTTTCCGATAGGAAAAAATTCCGACCGGAAAAATTCCGATCGGAAAATTTTCCGACAGGAAAATTCAGGATTCCGATCGGAAAATGTCGATTCCGATCGGAATCGAAGTTTGACACTGAATTTATTTTCCAATTTTCTCGAAAACTAAACAAGATATGGCATTGAAACATTCCAGTTTTTCTATTTAAATCATGTGTAATCACCTGATAAAAAAACCGCAAGAAAATCGATAAAATAAAAAAAAAGTTTTCGGAAAATATAATATTCCGAAAATTCACAGGATCGTGTTAAAATATATTTCGTATTTTTTCCGCATACGTGCCTTGTTCGGAATGTATTTGATAAGTAATAAGCAAATTAATGATTGAACTTAATAATATGCTTACACATTGAGCAACATTTGCTTTTTGTTCTGTGTAAAACTCGATAGATACATTGTAAATACCAAGAACGATCTTGAAATTATACAGAACCGTTAGCAAAATGTAACCTTTGTTGCTCGCAGAAACATATGTTTATTTTATGAATTTTGTTCTTCTTTTTTTATTAAAAACCTAAGAAACCTTGTCTTTAAAGTGAATTGTCATGCGATACGAACATTCACCCAGAAAAGATTGAACTCATTGAAATGAAAACGTTAATTTCAAGAAGAACATAAATATAGATCTATATAAAAACTTAAAACAGATACACTATTATGTTTAAAATGAAAACGTTCATTTGTAATTAAGTAACTAATCATTTCTCTCTATAAGCAACTCTCATTTGAGCGACTTATGATCAAATTCTCAGACATTCAATTTGGTAATCACCAGCGGATTTAGACGGCGCGCAGTCGGCGTGCGAAACTCTAAATTTGTTATTGTTTATTATTAATACATGTACTTGTGTCAGAAAAGATATATTAGAGCATTTAACCACAATACGCTACTGTATGTGCTATTTGGGGACGACCTCAAACTTCTGTAATACAGTTAAGAGATAACCTTGTATGTTACTTTTTAGATTGAGCAGGCGTACATTCTAGGTCGCGCGCGGCCATAAGTGCGCGTCATCTAACATCAGATCCTGGATTCGTGTTTGCTTCTTATTATAGATTGAAAAAAGACTGTAATCCAATCATTGCGTTAAATCAAAATATCGCAGCTAGAATACTTTTAAAATGTTCTGTTCTTTCCAGGCACTATTTCAGGACCTTATTAGAACAACTTAACTGCAGTTAGCTAGCTGGATGGTTTCTTTTCATGAAAACGGGGCCTATGATTGTCAATGCACTTAACCATCTGACCAACAAAATTGCAAAAACCAATTCATTGTTTTTATTCCAAATATCAAAATTAGTTCAAAACGCCGTTATACTTTGTGCATCATCATCATCACCATCACCACCACCATCATCATCATCATCGTCATCAACATCCTCATCAGTATCAACAACAACATGTTCGTTGTCATTATTGTCGATGTTGTTCAATCTTTAGATTGTTTTTGTATCAATTACATGTATATTATTAAGAAAGAGTGCGTGTTTATACCAAATCATTCGACAGGATTCTAAAGTTTGATTTCAAAAAATTTGTCGTTTATCTTTTCAATCACTGACACAAACGAAATAGTCAGCAAACTTAATGATATTTCAATTTTGAAGAAATAGTGACACTTGATATTTTCCTTAAATGCTATTGAAAAGATATTTACCTCTAACTTGTTTTATAATGCAAGAAATAGCATGTATCCGTAAAACCGTAATTCAGTTATCTTAGACTGTTATATATAAGTTTGTCTGAATGTGAACATTTTTGAGTTTATAAATATGTTATTTATTTGCTTCGTGTTTACATAATTGAAAGAACATTCTTGTTACTGTTTCTATATATAAGCGCGTTCAGCAGCGTTGTTTTCCTTCATCTATTATCATGTCCGCGGGGTTATCAGGTTCATTTCCTTCTTTTTTATAATATGAATCAATCAAAAGTACATCGCAACAGATAATTGTCTGAAGTCAGGTAACTAATTTACACAAACAAAAATTAATACCATCTTGTGCATGATAGATAAACTCATGTTGTTGGCTAAATATATAATCGTGGTTATAGCATCGTAAGTTTTCCTTAGCATATAGCTGTGAGGTTTAAGCACAGCGTTTATATGTTAATTTCCTTTTTTTCAAAAATATCATTTAATCAAAACGAAATTCAAACATATCAATTTTTGAAGATATGTAACCAATTGACATAATTATGATTAATGTCGCATGTTAGTTATGAAATAATTTCCCTGTTTGTTGCATAATTTTTATTACTCATGCTTAATTCATGGCAGTTTAATCATTTATGACAAACAACTTCAGGAACAAAAACAAACGGGTAATTAAAATTTTGAATGATCCAAGACCAAGATAATGTTAAAATTAACATCCAAGTATTTTTAAACATAATTAAAGTTTTTACCAGATATTTCACAATTGTAACTAAGAAATCTTTAACATAAACACTGTGGCTATTTATTTAGCAATTAAAAAGGAAGACCGGTTTCTTATAAATATTATGTTACGAATTGAGAATATGATGCGAGTAAAAGTAAGAATACAGTGGTTATTAAATCGTGATTTATGATATGAAAAATATTTGGATTGTTTAAACAGCCCAAATGTTTCAATGCACTGCTAAACGCGATAACTATCCTTAAATAAATACACATGTAGTTTTAGGAATACAAGGTAATAATATGCTGCACTAGATTAATATGATTTTTAATAACAACTCGAGTGATTTATGAAGTTGCAAGCATTATCATGCATATAATGAAGGATTATTTTTACTTTTATTCGAATGATGACGTTTTAAAAAAGCCAGTTACACTTGACGAAATTTACACATGCCATTTTCACAAAAACTTCAAACAATAATACTCAATTACCACATTAATAAAACTTTACAGTTTCTAAGTGAATTATTTGTTAACTATACAATATTATCTTAAACACTAGTTTAACATGTACATATGAATATCGAGCCTTTGATTTTTCTAACATACAGTATTTGAAATAGGGGTGATCCCTCAAATCATGAAAATTACAGGCCTATTGCTAGACAATTTAGTTGCTATGGTAACAAGTTTCACAATTATCTAAACTACTCGTTAACAAATGTTTGTCGAAATAAATATCACCTTTAATGATAATCAAGATCATATAAGGAAACAGTAAATTACCGATAACAATACATTTTTATACAACCTCATGTCCTCTTAAATCCAGCAATTACGATTGAAAAAAAAAAGATAACAATTTAATAGTGCGATTTTAATGGCCTCAACAGAGCGTTCAGTGCTATACTGAGCAATGTTCTTAGGATGAACTTATTTTACTTACCCAAGAATTTTTGAAAGCTTATAAGAAAATCTTTTAAAAAGAACTTAGAAACTAGATCTATTTCATTAATCCCTGTCAGCGTGTTGTTGCTGATTTGACTCCATGTGCTCTGGTCTCGATAAGGTCATTGAGTACGATTCCTTCTGCTTGACAATGCTATAAGCTTATTATATTCGTCTATGATTGTGTTGCTTTGCTTTTAAATAAATGCCGAGCTAATGGATGGTTTGGAGTTATTTCACCAAGACAACTTGTACTTTTCATGTGAGAAGATGTTTGGGGAAGTGTAAGGTAGGTGCACCATAAAACCTGGTTTAAAACCCCAGTGGCAAATTGTTTTGTCACTGACTATTCCAAGGCGGGAACCCCTTGGGTTATCATGTTCGTTATTGTTTATGGCGTCTTTTTTGATTGCAATTGAATTAAACGTATTAAAAATTTTAGGTAATTATATTATTATTATAATTATTATTATTATTATTATTATTACTATTATTATTATTATTATTATCATTACATTCACACTTGAATATTTTTGTGCAAATTAAATTCAACTGTAAAATTTAAAGCTTTTGTGTCGATTTATTCGAAGTTTTTTTTTCGATGAAAAATCAGAAGAAATGCGTCTGAACAACAACCTTGGTGAAAACAACCGTAAATGTGTTTTATAATCGATATTTAACCGGTACAGAAACGATAGATCCGAATCTAAAACCGTTGAACGGTGAACAAATATCGTATACCGGGACGGAGCCTTATAGGTAGATATTATAAACTTTTACAATTTAAGTTTAACATGCATAACTAAGTTTGAATTCGACACTTAAAATTTATTTTGAATTTTAAAATCTTTTTTCTGAAATTTTGAAACAAAAATGTGTCTTTTCATAATTATATGTTTACCATCATTTTACTCCTTAGCCTGGGTGTTCAGTGACTGCTACAAAAATGAATAGTTAGTGAAGACATGGTTTAGTTGCAGATCTAAAAGGTCTCGTTCATGGAAATAAAACCAGAATTTTGCTAAGACTGATAATTTAATTTATGTTATGAGATATGATTTAGTAATTTTGATCGATACCAATGAAACAAATAGACCAATTAGATCATTAAGATGGTTCTTGCTTAAGATTCAGTCTTCAATGAATATGCTTGTTGACTCTGGTTCTTTTAGTACAGGACAGTCTGACAATAAGTTAAATTAAACTAACGTGCTCACTGTGGAACAAGTGATGGTTTCCAGTCCATTCACACAAATGAGCCACATTCCGACTACAAGAAGGAAGCGCAAAACATTATTTATAACTGCCTAAATACAAGATTTTCCCCCCAAACACACACGCCGTAGTAGACATGCAATTTATAACAAATGAATAAGCCAGTATATTTCAGTTAACTAAAAGCGACTATTTTTAATTAAGGATTGAATCAATATTTGATGGTTTTCATTTTGGTTATGGGAAACAATTGGGTTGTTTAAAGTATGTGAAACCCGAAGGGTTTCACGCGTATTTTATACAATCCAACTGTTTTTTATACACAAATGAAAACCATTAAATATCGATTCAATCCTTATATTTACACACATTAAGACTCTCTTTAGTACAGAAATTATTAGAATAATTTGTGATATTACGGCTTTTTCGAATGGCTGTTGGAACAGCAACATTGACGACAAAGTGAATGACGGCACGCTTTTTTCGCAGCAACTCGTGGAAAAACTTTCGTGTTCGGTGACGTCTCTTGTCAAAATATTGTGCAACGCCCAATAAATTGTGAACGATTCTACTATAGCCACGCCTTTCAAATTACTTCGTCACACTGTTTACCATCAGAAATTATGATTCGTTAGATGCACAAGACTTCATCGTAGAGGACGAAGTTGAAGTGCAAATATGTTATGTTAAATGCAAATTTAAATTTTAAATAATTTTAACCAGTTTTTTTCGTTTGGGATTGTCAAAACCGAACTGTTTATTGATGTAAATATTGAGTTGCGCTCAACCCGGGGCTAGGCGGCGTGGGCAGTAATATGCATTTCCATTACTTTCCATGAACAGGCTCAATCAAACCGAGCCTGCAATATTTTTATATTTGTCGTGTTCGATGGCTTTCAAAGTTTTTTCGTCTCCTTTTTATCAATGAACTGTTCTCTCGAAATTTGGTTTGAATTAAAATGTATCTCTTCCGATGAGCTTCGCGTTTGTTTAAAATGTACTATGAAATTGACAATGACAGTCTTCGCCTAATTGATTTTGTAACAGAATTTAAGATAAATATATATTCTTGACGTGTTTCAGTTTCTTAAAATAGAGAAAAGCTTAAGACCTCGAGATAACAAAGCCGGTCTTGTTTTATTCGGAGAGAGAACTTGGGATAGGTCACTGAATAAAGAATTTCTGCTAAATTTGTAAGCGCGAACAACATAAATTCATGTCAGGTTCCTATCTTTTATTTCTGAAAAAAAGGTGAAATATGAAATCGCCACATTAATAAACAATAATAATGTAATTCTACTCTTACCAGCCACTTACAAATAGGAAACTGTCAATAAAAATGATTGTTTTTCTTCAGATAAACCAGTACACAAAGCGTAACGCATATTAATAATTCAATGGAGAAAAATATCATTTCAACTTCTGAAGACCAAATTGGCTTTTATAACATATTAAACTATTTTCATTTACCCAACTTTAACAATGGCATAGAAATAGTATCAAACATTTGTTATCACACACTTGCATGAAGATGAAATCGAGTTAATCTCTCGAATGAAATAAAAAATAAAAAGGAGAAAAAACTGATACATTTGAGGTTTTCATTGTGGGCATAATCTCTCAAACCCGCATATGAATGTACGGGGAGACTTTTTACAGCAGTAACACGGCACAAACAACGCCACTGGTATATTGAATATACGAAAAGGGAACTTTGAAGGCCACCAAACAAAACACATATGAAAATATTGCAGGCTCGGTTTGATTAAGCCTGTTCAAGGACAGTAATGGAAATGCATATTACTGCCCACGCATATTCCGTTGTTGAGCTCAACTCAATTTTTGTCAATCGCAAAGGATGCTTTGCATATGGCTGTAATCATGGTAAACATGGAACCTAGCAATGCGGTATTTTCAGATATACGTTTGTTTTGTATGGAAATTTAATTAACATATAAACATTTCATGGTCCTGCCAAGTAGAGTTTATTTCGCTTTCGGAAAGTTCCGGGTTCATATGAAAAAAATTACGAGTGTGTTTACTTAGTACTTAAATACTACGTTATATTAGCTACTTCAGCTAGCATTTCTTTTTCAATCCTTCTCACAGTATCTGCTTTAACTGTATTTAAATTAGCTACGTGAATCTTTCCATTAGCGCAAGATATTTTTGTTGAAAGAAATGGCAATTTCACAGAACAGGAAAGGAACAGAACTGGTTAAAAGTATGTCAGACTTTGATTCGTAATTTGATAGATATTATTATTATTATTATTATTATAAGTAGTAGTAGTAGTAGTAGTAGTAGTAGTAGTAGTAGTAGTAGTAGTAGTAGTAGTAGTAGTAGTAGTAGTAGTAGTAGTAGTGGTGGTGGTGGGGGTGGTGGTGGTTGTGGTGGTGGTGGTGGTGGTAGTAGTAGTAGTAGTAGTAGTAGTAGTAGTAGTATGTTTAATTTTAATTATAATGTTAATATAAACAGGGTCACACATGAAGCACATTGAACAATTGATCAATTGTCTTATTTGAAAACAACATCAACATAATATGTTATTTTTAATATTGTACAAGATTTCAAATACTGAAAAAAAAACTAATTTAAAAATGACAGACACTGATTATATTGTAAACATATTAAAGTATATAACAACAACAAATACAAAATTAGAGTTATGTACTTTACTTTGATCTATATTTAAATGCAATCGTGTCGTTAAAAGTATGTTTCCATTTGTTTTTAAACAGTATGTTATTTTTAATATTGTACAAGATTTCAAATACTGGAAAAAAACGATTTAAAAATGACAGACACTGGTTATATTGTAAACATTTAACGTATATAACAACAACAAATACAAAATTAAAGTTATGTACTTTACTTTTGATCTATATTTAAATGCAATCATGTCGATAAAGGTATGTTTTCATTTGTTTTTAAATAAAGTGATACTTCTAGCCTATGTAATTGAACATAATTCTAAATTGATTATAACGTTAGTAAACTTACTTTCCTAAAAAATGTTATATGGTCTGTTCTTATAATATGTACTTTTGTGGGGATCGAACACTGTTACCTAGAGTAAGTTTGAAACAAAGGTAACATAATGAACAGATATCTGGGGTTGGGAACGGTTGTTTTCGTAAATCATTAGACATCATGGTATTTTCATCTGCTTTGAATCATTATAATGCCTCTGGTCGTTGGTCATTGAGCACGAGAATCATGTAATATGCCAATTGTACTTCAAAAATTGCTTTTGTTTAAATATTTCGGCCAGTTTATAGATGGGTGGTTTCAATACTCAAGCCAAATAGATTCGGATATTGTCCAATCACCCCAAGGATATACTTCCTGCTTTTTAAAGTTTGCCTTTGGCGTTGTCTGTGATATGCAGGATTTATATTCTCAGACCCCCTATCAAAATTCTATTTTGTTTAGTTCCGCCCATTGTTTTCTCGTTTTTGGCAAACCCATTCTTTTATCTGAGGACCATACGCCGCTGAATATGGAATGGTATTGATCTGAAAATACCGCATTGAACCCAGTAAACTTTTGACGTCGAAAAGACGTTGGATAGACGTCGGACCTCGACGTCGGATCAACGTTGGATTTTGGTTGGAACTGAAAGTTTTTTAGACGTCATTTCCCGACGTCGGATAGACGTCGGGATCCGACCAAAATCCAACCACATTCCGACCAGAATCCGACCAAAATCGAACCTCTTCCCTTTTCCATTTATTACTATCAGTGTAATAACACTATTTGAAAAATACTATCAAGGTGTTTTATTTTAATTCATCACTGAACCTCTCTTGTAAACTTAATGTGTTTTATGAGCTCCGTAGTATAACAATAGCCCGGTAGCGAGACTTTTTTGGGACGAAACGTATTTCATGAAAACAACTCCACGTGTCTAATACATGTAGTGGGAATGCATTTCAACAAAATTTAAGCAAAATTAGAATTAAACAACAAACTGCGAATACGAAAAAACTTACTTGCTTAAGCCTTCTTCTCCGGCAAATATAAAAACTTCATTTTCCCCTTCTGTGTTTGTTTGGCGACTTTGTCTTTGTTCTTTGTTTCTTTGTTTCAAATGGCGCGGATTGTTTACATTTAGATTCGAATGCACAGATTTCGATAATATTCCTTCCACTTAACAGCAAACCATTCAAATTAAGAAATTATTTTTTTTTCATATTTTTTTTACTTGAATTTTTGTATATGTGTAGAAAATTTGGGAAAAAAGGTATTCGAAAATAATTATTCCTAGTTGGTTAAGAAGTCAAATACTTCTGACCAAAAACCGACGTCTATCCGACGTCATTTTCCGACGTCTAAACGACGTCGGATTAACGTTGGATTTAGGTCGCCGACGTCGCGACCAAAATCCAACCTAAATCCAACGTCGTTTTGACGTCGGGTGTTTACTGGGAAGGTTCCATGTTCACCGCCATATGCATACCATCGTTTGGGATGGATCAAAATTGTACTGTTTATTGGTGTAAATATTGAGTTGCGCAACACCCGGGGCTAGGTGGTTTGGTCAAGCAAACCGAGCCTGCAATATTTTCATATTTGTCGTGTTCGGTGGCTTTCAAAGTTCCCCTTTCATCTATGCCAAAAATTGTAGACAGTTTGTGTGCGTCAAAGTTTGTTAAAAAGTATTCTAGCTGCTCGCTTTGTAATCAGTCAAATTTGACTGGCACTTTAGCCCCATTTACGATACAGGAAAGAAGTTAAGCCCCCATTTTGCTATATCTTTTTATTATTTATGTACAAAATGTAAATATCAAGTCCGCAACATCAAATATAACATAAACACGCTGATTTATCATAATGTACCGGTCTGTCTAATGACTGTCTGGTTGTCCGTAGCCTAATGTGCAATTAAATCCGCCTACCAAATATTTATCTGTATTTAACGTTCTGACATGTTTTGTCTGTGCAAACGCACGTTTTGCCACCTATAGCTGGACAAGTACTACGTGTTGTTTTTTCTCTTTATCTTTTACGTTTCTGTTTTATATGCCCTTCAAAACAGCTGTAAAGAAACAAACGCTTTTCAAGTTTTGGGTGCTATGAACATAGACTCTTAAGATGTTAATAACAATTCAGATATATTTTGGACGCAGTTTAAATGATTACAACATATGACTTAAACAGCCCTTTGTGAGAGGCAAAATGGTTATTCAATATCGATAAATACATGTATTCGTGTTATTTATTATTATAATCCCTTAAATGTAAGTACTCGGAAGTTAAGACGTGTTACCGGACAAGGGCTTTTGGGATACATTCTGTAATCCGTATCAGTGACATTGCAGTTTGTGCCTCCATGCTGGAAAACTTGGCCACTGGGATGTGACGGGATCTTACATACATATTATATCATGACTTCGTCGCCACTGTAGAAAACACAAATACACAAAACTGAGTTTTGATATTACAAACGAATTAAACATCAATGTATGTACATGTGAAATAAGAGACAAGTGTGATAAATGATAAAAAACTAGCAGTATCTATTACAGTTTCTAATAGAAATATTTCATATGAAAACCGTTAAGGTAATTACATTGTATAAAACAACAAAAGCAAAAATACAATTCAACTTAAAATTAAAGAAACAAGATACGCAAACAAAATTGAGTTCGAAAATCATTTGTTGTAAAATGTCTTTTTGTCTTGTTAACTACGATCCTTCTGTAAGCATAATTCTTACATTACATCTTGTATAACTTATATAAACATCGACGTCATTCTCTCGCGTTGAGGATAAAAACACGTGATTTTATTCACATTCCAACACCTTTACAAAAGGCCTTTCCATTATTTAATTCCTTTTAGGTTTTGCAACTTTGCAAGTTACTAGGACACATCAGCGTCGTGCTGTTATAGTTGGGAATCAAAACATTAAGAAACCATTATCAAAATAGCAAACGTCAACGATTCATTAGCCTTCTAAAATAAGCAAACAACATGTTGTTTTATATAAAAAATGTGACGATCCTTTTTTTCTAGAAAATATCAATAGTATGTTGAGATTACACACAATTCAAACAAGTTCTAAGCCACAGCAAATCTATGATCATACTTATATTAAAAGGATTAGATGTGCAAAGAAAAATATCCAGAAATAGTAATTATCCTTGGGCTATTGTTATATACAAAAATAGTCGTTGAACGGAAATAAATCGGAAAAGTCATATAAATGTTCACTTATAAATTCGTAATGTGTTGTTTTAAAAAAAGCAGGCTAATGTTATATTGATTCTGTTCAACACGAGGTCTTACTTTCATAAAGCTGATCTTCTGCTTAAGAGGACCATTGTTATAAATGTCATCTATTTGAATTCATATTCAGCTAGTCTAAACGAATAAATTAAACTTTTTTGAGAGAAAACCATAAAATTAAAATAAGTCACGTTCGTTTCTCTTTGTGCACAAGAAATGTCAGATCACAAAAGAATTCCTGGAATTTCGATCTGTCTTGCGGTACACGAGTTCAGGCTGAACTTTTACAGTTAAATGATGATTTTGTTTCGCCTTTATGCCATTTTACAGTAACTAGCTATTTAATCAATACAATTATTTACTCTTGATGGCTTTCAAAGTTCCCTTTTAATCTATTTTAATACATATTTATTATGTCATGCTTTATTCAAAATAATTTGAAGAGTAAAGCACATATTGTTTAGCGTTAGAGCATTATCGAAGAGCAATTTATATAAGTTCACTGAAAGTAAAGTTTGTATTTTTCTGTCCACAATTTTATTTTTTGAAAGCAACCGAACACGACATATAAAAAAATATTGCTTTCCATTGTGATAAACGTGTTATATATAATTATTTATAACTCATTTAAAATTATTTCGCTTTGTTGGCTACAAACGACAGTTTTAAATAATGAGTAACTTATCCATTGTAGACACGTACCTAATTTACTGAAATATATTTCTACAACCGAAATAGCGTTTTACACTTTTGCTAAACTCATAGATGGCAGTAGTGAGATATGAAATTGATTTCCCAAGCACAACAAGCGTTTGATTGAGCTTGTAATTTAAATGCATATTACTGCTTACGCCGCCTTTTTCCGGTTTGAGCGCAACTAAATATTTATACAAGTCAACAGTACCAATTGTAGCCTTCCCAACCGATGGAGTGCATTGTACTGTTGACACCAATCTTCTTCTCAGAGTTGGCGTTCCATACACTCACTTTACATCTCTGCGAAAGGCTCAATGACAAGATTTTTTTACCAAACTTGGTAGCCTTATTATATACAATTATAATTACGAATTTGAAAGCTTGTGGTAAAAAAATTACAGAAATCTCCACTATCTTTTTTTCGAACCGAAGAAACCCAAGCAATTCCAACTGTAGTTTGTGAACTAATTTTTGAGTTGAAGTGAAAGTAGTTAAAAGAAGTCCTAGCATATAAAAGAGGTGAATATAATGAGGCGATATTGTAATTTAAGAGTGTGTGAACATGGGTCAGATGCGAAATCAGCGTATTATTTAGCAACCATTGCACTACTTTTACAGTGCCCATGGTTATAAAACTGAGCATGGAAACCAGTCTCAAATCTCAAGCATATGATTGGCTGAAATGGCGACCAGTCGCCATTTCAGCCAATCAGATGCTTGAAATTTGAGACTGATTTCCAATCTCAGCTTTATAACCGTCAGTTCTGTTCCAAACGTGACATGTTTGTGAAATGTATTATGGTTATAGTTTTTTATGTAAACTTGGTCCACTTCCTGTGTAAAAAAACCTTTTCGTTGATCTTGTACAATTTTAAACTTTTGACTTACGGACAATAATTTAACAAGAAAGAAAAAAAACTATAAAAGCTGTAAACTAATTGCTTTTCTTCTGAGTAATCGTCCGTAAATTATGCAAAAATGAAAGGCTTCCAAGAACTCTTTATAAATGTTTTATGGATTCAAACCACTATTTATACAAACTGCTTTCTTTTCAATAGGTAATATTTGTTATTGGCCTACGACGTATATTTAAAAATGGTCAAGCTTTTTCAGGGACACACAAACACTTAATATGTTTTATTATAAATACAACACAACGCCGTTTCTTAATAAAAATCTAGAAATGAATATTAATATTTCAAATTCTTGTAATCAAAAATAAACTAGAAAATAATGACGACATTTAAAAATGATTTTTTTATAATTTAAAAGTTTTCAAAGTGAATCTATCTGTCCTTTGAATGATTACTTTTTCTTTGAATTACATGATGAAATTAAGAACCCTTCGAGTTCTGTCCTAAGATCCAAAATATTTTGTTAATTGATTAAGATGCATTGTGTGATTATTCATTTTGTATATTTCAGATTTTACATGTAGATATAATAATTAAATTTTCATAACGATTTTTTTAATCTCTTTACACTTAAATGTCTCGTTTTCCATTTGTGCCAAGCTTCAAGAATGGTGTTCCAGGTGGCCATTTTACAAAGATACCATGAGAGATCATCCAAATTCAACAGATACTGCTTTTTGTGACAGCATACGGACACAATTCCTTTCTTGAACAAAAAAGTATATCCTGAAATGTTATGGATAAAAGGTATTATAAAATTCCAACATTTTTTGATATATTGTTTTACTGACCTCCTTTAATCCATTATCACTTGTAATGAACACAGAATAAGTTTGTACAAATGTTTTTTTTTTAATTAAACTTTATGGACTTATCAAGACCTTAATGGATCCCTCTTTTAACTGGGTAATACTAATGTTAGATTTGTTACATCTATTGATATACAAATTAAAGACATGAGTACTAAAAGTGCGCAGTTTCAGTCAACGTTAATTTCAGCACAGCTGTTACAGCAACCTTCGTAAACTCTTAAATCCCAACCATCGGCGAGCATACTTCCAAAGAATGACATTAAGCTTGTATTTGACAATTCGCCTATATTACTAAAAGGCTAAAATTGGCAATGAAACAACTTTAGTACTCAAAACTCATTGACCGTTTATAAAACTTTAACTTGAGAATGACTTTATCTATCCTCCCTTATTTAAATGTTGTGTCTTATTTAAACCCATGATCTTATTAAACCATGTGTAATGTAATAGGAAAATTATGATAAGAATTTACAAACATATTAGGTGTTAAGGTTCCGCAAACATTGCAAATGGCGAAAAGTGGCTAAATTTTCAAAATTGAATTTTGGGGGAAATACTTATTGCCACCTAGATTTTAGTAACGAAATGTATTTAGCTAAGGCTGTAGTTAATGTTTGCATGCTCAATTTAGTCTAATTCATGTTCTAATTAACAGGCACATACTAAAACTTCCTACTTTCACTTTCACTTTCACTTTGAACCAGGAAGTAAGTTTTCCTTGAATTTCTTGAAACTCCTAACATTATTTTGACGAATTGGCACTAAACATTGTAGACCAGCATATACTTATTTCAGGTATGAGTTGCTTTGGTATATTGTTCATGAATTTCAGAGTTCTCATGCAAATGTTTTTTTCTTTTGTTTTAGTATGTGCTTGGTAATTAGAGAATTAATTAGACTAAATTGAGCTTGCAAACATTTACAACATCCATAGCTAAATACATTTCGTTACTAAAATCTAGGTGGCAATAAGTATTTCCCCCAAAATTCAATTTTGAAAATTTAGCCACTTTTCGCCATTTGCAATGTTTGCGGAACCTTAAACAATTACATTTTAAAATATTTATTTAGGGCCTTGTTTAGACTAATATCCTTTTCTGGATAACATCAAAAATCTTGTAGGTATTTTAGCCACAGGTCATTTCATGTCTTCACCTGTATCTTTTAATTACATTGGACTCGATCTTGTTATGATTAAGCAAGACGTTATATAACTGTTACTGTAGATTTATATATTCTTCATGTAAAACTGTTATCTTGAAAAGTAATACGTCTGCACGAACAGTCTAGTGTAAGGTATAAAAAACCCAGATATTTTATCTGGAAATTGGAAGAAGAGAACGGCCGGATGGTCGGAATGGGCCACGTAAGGCGTTTAGGAGGAGTGTTTGTTAGTCTCGTGGCTAAATTACTAAACTTGAAATAAGAGAAACTTATGACACTTAGAAATTTATTAGGAATATGTATACTTATAAGAAAGAACTGTTAATGTTTTAGAAGTAATAAATAAACTGTTAAAAGCTGATCGACATATAAAGTAATTTTGGAACTTAACAAGTGTTGGTGTTATTTCACCCAGAGACCTTTGTAAGACTTAACACACTACGTTACACATGCTCGCTTATCCTCTCTACTGTTGGGCTGCGATTGAATGTTGCATGTTCTGGTGTGAATTCCTGACACGCATATTTCACTTTTTTGGTTGCTTTCTTCTTTGAGTTGTATTTGGGTCTCTGCGATGGAGATCAAGCAACTGTTACAAAAACTGAAAATTATTTGCGGATAATAGGTTGATACTCGTTTATGCTTTCACCACCAGATATGATGTGTATGTAGTCTGTTTAAATACCTTTTAATGAATTTTATTAGCGGTTACTGGAGTTAACGTCATTGTTACTACAACTGGAAATTCTTTGTTCGGAAAAAATCTGATCGGTTTGAATTTCCTCACCAAACATGTTGTGCGTTGAGTCCTTGATGAGTCACTCAAGCTTATGTTCATGCTTTCTACAAATAGAAATTTATTATCTTAGGTCATTTTGAAACTCATGATGTTTTAAATACGTACAGTAACGGTTAATCGAATAATATATGACCATTTTATTAATGATGCTAGATAAGCCGTCATATGTTTTGGAGAGAGGATGGGTTATTCATGACCTATGGGCAAAATTATATTTTGCGGGAATATATGAATGTAATGACATAAACTTGTTCACTACTCTGACATAGACATGTTCGATTATTTCTTTTGGATTTTTAAACTGCCGATACTTGAGGCAATATCACTGCGAAAAACATACATGGAGAATAATCCGCAACTGCGGGCATATAATGTATCTGAGAAATAATAAATCCTTGGCTTGAAGATGTGCGTTTGTCTGCAAGATTGTCAGCAAGTGGGTGGGTATGGGTTTAATTGCCAAAACCCTTTCTTTCGCTATCTGAGAATTAAATGCGCAGGTGTGCACTCTAGAGCCTATGTATTTTTATCAGTGCCAAAATGCTTTGCCACTGACCGCTAAAAGGTGGTGTCTTCTAATGTTCTTACGATGGATGTTTAAAAAGTTCGCGAAAAAGTGCTACTGTTTGTTTATAAATGTATAAAGCGCAATAAAACTTTCCAGGTTTGCATATTTGGCTATATTGCATTTATTTTACAAAAAGTTTTGCTATTCCTTCAATGTGTATTCATAAGACAATGACAGTGCCTGTGGCAAAGTCACTCGACGTAAGCCGGTCCAATTTTTGAATAATTCTCATGCAATTTGTTTTGAAAAATGAGGTCCCATTGCGTTTTTGTTAAGCTACTCGTAAAAAAATTCAGTGTTTTGGAACCAACATCTGATGTGATGTTTCTGAAGTAATTTTGGATTCTCATGTTAAAATATCGGTTTATCGGCCATTTTGTTCCGATCGGTCCTTAAAATGAGTGTTGAACAGACTTCAACCATTAAATTATTTGTGTTGAATAGAAAATCTAACATGGAAACTGTGGACATGTAAATAAAGGCCTATTTCGAACTTGATATGAATATGTTGAAATAAAAAGACTGATTGTTAACAAAATGTTCAAAATTGTGCCGTTGTGAACATGGCGGTAATGACGTCGGGATTACGTTGGTCCGAATAACCGATAGCGTTGTTTAAAAAATTCACAATATTTTGAAACCGATCAATTGATCAAACTAATATGTAGGGAATACTTCAACGTATAACAACAGTAATTTTTATAAAGATACAATTTAAAATAAAGAACAGAGAGCACTTTTCTGCGAACTTCCTGATCACCCAGAGTATTTTTGGGGGGTAATTATTTGTAGTGACCTTTTGGAAATTATTCATATCTTAAACAGTTCAGTTTAACAATTGGTGAAATAAAGGTTTATTCATAGAATGAAAATACCTCTTTGATTACATTAGAACTTTGAAATATTTTTAGGACTTAATGGTTTATAAAAGACGTAAAACTGTTTTAGTACACTTTTAATGATACACTTAAAATGTTCTTAATATCAGAGCGTCTTTTGTCCGTGTCTTCTTAACCTAGATCCTTATCGAGACTTTATATTTAAGATATTAATTAACATTTTATTAAGTATTGGCGTGTGTTTTTAACTAATTAAGTTAGCGAATAGAAAAACCTGTAATTTTAAATAGCACGATCACCGCTCAAGTACGGCGTTTAGGTTTTATTTCCTTGTGTTGTTTGCTTTATCTTCGAGATGTAACAGTTAAGTAGAGTTAATTAAAACAAACTGTTAATAACTGTAAAGAAAGTATTATTTGTTAATTAATTAAATACTACTATCCAATAGTTTTACTCGTGATAATTTAGTTAAGATTTTTGTAATTATATATGATTTTTGTAAACTAATATGAACAAGAGCAGGAAAGTAGATTGTAAGTTGCAGATTAAAAACGATGTCTGTCGAGCATTGAGCAATCTTGTTTATATTTGGCACGAATTTAACCTCAATGCGACGACGTCACCTATATCCATTCTCAATAAGTGGCATCCAGCTTCACCCTGTTCCCATTTTGAAAGTCAATGTCACATTTAGGGTTCCAATGTTATGTCAATACTTGTCCCGCCATTAACTGACATGTTCTAAGCAATCTTGTTAATATTTCTAATGAATGCTTATCTCAGTGAGACGAAGTGTCATGTATTAACACTATGTTCCTATCTCAAAGAACAAGGTCACAGTTTCAGGTTAAAGGTCATATCAGATTGTGTCTTGCCCATAACTGCGGAATGCATAAAGCAATCTTGGTTATATTTGCTATTAATTGTTAACCTTAGTGAGCAAACCCCAATTCCTGTGACATATGTCACATTCTTGTTTGTGACAACAAATGTGTCTGTGTCAAAATTGTATGTTAACTGCCCTCCTTACAACGATTTCGCCATGTTGCCTACAGGCATCTAATTTACGATGTATGAGTTTTGATCAGTATTCCTGATAAGTATAAGATAACATACACCCCTCATGCTGGTAAAATGTTTGTCAATATTGATATAATGTTGTATTTAATATAAAATCTCAGTATTTTCCGTCGATTCGAACAGAGTTCGTTTAAATGCACGACATCTTTTTCTTTTTATCAGGGATGACTTAGAGAAATCGGCATTTTTATTAGTGCCAATAAACAGGCAAAATCAAAAAACTTATCCATTTTCTATATTTGTCTTGTTCATAGGCTTTTAATGTTCCATTTTTATCTATTTCAACTTCGCAACTCTAACACAAGGTTTTTCTCCATTAGAACAGTGATCTAGGGGTAGAACGTCGGACTTTATTTATGGAGACTACGGGTTCGAAACCCACCAGGGATGAGATTCGTCTGCAGTTTCCTCAATCCATATACGGCGCGAGTACTGGTTAGCAACCCAAGAAGCAGTCATCGAGCGTGATTAATACATGTATAAAATGGAAAAAATCTTGTTTCATTATCGATGTAAAATAAATAAGTTAAAACTAAAATTTAATTTTTTCCATAAAATTTAAATTTCTCCAGAAAGCAAGCACATGCGAGTTTGCAAGATGTCAGTCGGTAAAAGACGCACATACCGTATTTTATACAAATGTACCCGTTTCAGTTCTTTCTGTCGTTTATATTAAACTTCATTCAGAAAATATATTTTCGCAATGTCCTCACACGAAGTAATATACACTTTTTGCGTAAAAAACAACAATTCCTAGTTAATTAAACTGATTTCAGGCAAAAAACACTTAGGCATATTGATAAAAGTGATACATCGTGCGTCATGTTACCACACTTACACGGATGACAAACAGTGATTTCTCTTTTAGTAGTTGAAAGTTTTTTACAAAATACACATTTCTTGTCAAAAACATTGCACTCACGTGGGAATTTAAAATTATGTTTTGAATCGCTTAGTTTTTGTGAATTAATGTAAATAAAATTTTAAGAAATTTTAAGGTCTAGCTTGTTTCTGTACTATTCTAACGTGTCTAACTGTATGCAAAATTAAGATACATTTGTAACATTCATTTGTGCAAAGTTTCATTGAACGGCATTTTGCCATTATTGAGATTTTGATAGTTTTATTTTTATCGATGAACAGGATTGGGAGGAGTGTGGCAAGCCCTTAATCACGATCAAAATTACCAGGACAAATGTAGTTTAGCGGGTAAGGTTTAATAGATTTGAGGTAAAATATTTTAGGACAATGACACTTCAATCAAGTACTATGAAAATCTAAAGAAAAACATAATCTAGTCGCTTTTAAGATATATTCTACTAAAAATTTGTTAAGGTCCACTTTTGTAGTTTGTAACGTATTATTTAAGGATAATATTTTGAACAGTTTATGACATAATAAATTTTGATTGTACTGTTTTTTATGAAACCGACGAATAAGTCATATGGGCTAAATTATTTAACGGAAACTTTGGTGTAAAATTATCTAATCAGTCACGTTTGAGCCGATCTCTCTGAGATTCCCAGATCAAGAACTCGTCGAGCCTCGCCTTATCTAGGACCATAATGGCCTTGTTTAATATTCCCTGTTTTCAAAAGACATTAGTCTATCTTTTTTATATATTTGCATTCATTTCGTCACTTATATTAATCTATGTATGTATCTGGGGGGGAGGGGGAGTGATATGCTGACAATATGTTTATTATTGTCAAAATCTTTCAAAATTTATTTGAAAAAAAAAATAGTCAGATAACGTAACAGGTAAAAATGTGTCACATGTCTACATGCCCACGACGGTTAGTGCAAGAGCACAAGTTAATCTAATAACGGTATTCTTTTTCTTCCATAACTAGACCTTTAAATTATTATTTTTGCAGGTGTGGAGTGATATGTAATTTGCTTTCAATATGCACTGGTACAAGTGTAATATAACTGTAAAATCTTCACATGATAAAGTTATATGAACTTGAAATATCACAATCTGATGCATAACCCAAGGCTCGCACTATTCAGCGCCATTATTTACTTAGTAGAGCCGTGGCTGAGCATGTTAGAGTTATGAAATACTCAATGACAACAAGGGATATATCTTTAAACGATTATGATTATGTATATAAATTCAAAACTCTAGTTATTCAATTAGGTAGTAGTTGGCATTATCTATTGAAATACACTCTTTTTTAAATCTAATTTTCAACACGTTGTGGTAGTTCTTATATATGACAAATGCCTGGAACAAAATGATAATAATTATTGATATATTTTTATGGTATTTTCATATGGAGAGTTAATCTCCAATAATATCGCACCGAAGTGTGACTAAAAAACAAATTCAAAGCACCGCTAATGAAATAATAAGCTGCATTTAAGTTTAAGTCAACAAAATCTCATTAAACATATCAAAATCTCATGAAAATAACCCTGTCGCAGATTAGTGTTTTACACTACAGTCGTGATTAAGAACTTATTACATGTATGGGTACGTAGGCTGTTATAGATGTACTGATAACCTATGCCCCAGGTTATAAACTGAATTTCGAAACCAGTCTCAAATCTCAAGCATCTAATAGGCTGAAATGGCGGATGGTCGCTATTTCAGCCAATCGGATGCTTGAAATTTGAGACTGGTTTTCAATATCACTTTTAAAACCTTCAGCCCTAGTGTCAAATGTTTAGCTTAAATGCAAATATTACAGTCACTGACATCATTAACACTGTTTTCGAGCTGTAGATCAGTAAACAAGATGTAAAATTATATACCTCGTTAGATGATATGCTTAAAGAGCAAAACAACTAACTTATATAAATTTACAAGATTAAACAATAGCTCAAATCATAAATGTATATTTATGAAAGCGGCTATTGCTGCTTAACCTATTTAACATTTGAGTTTGTTATCAGGTCGGTCAGGTCGGTCAATATCCGTAAATGGTTAAAACTGAGAATGAGGCTTATTTCAAATTTTAGCTATTTGATTAATTGAGAAACTTCTCAGGATTGGACATACAAGCAGTAAGTTGGAAATATGAGACTTGTTTTCACTTTTAGCTGTTTAATCGTTCGGACTGAACTTTTTCAGGATATTGCCATCTGACTTCAAATAAATAAGTCATGAACTAAGTACGGAAGCCCCGGAAGGCCACTTTAAAGTTTCGACTTACGGATATTTTTCTTTTGACTTTCTATTTATGACTTTTCGACTTGTGACTTGTGACTTCTGGCAAACCCATTGATCCCGTGCTCTAGTAGCTGAAAGCAGCAACGTTGGTTTCAGGTAAGTTTTCCAAACTTTAAACTTTTTATTAATTTAATTGAGATTTGTCATTGAGGAAAGGATGTGTTTATGAGGGGAGATTTCATTTGATTTTATATATGCCTATAAGGTTAGTATTTATCACATACTTTAATTCCACAAGTGACAGTATGTTTTGTTCAATTTTAAACTGTATATTAACAAGTACACAGAGAATACACGTACTGAGCTCACTTTTCATTGTGATCTAGCTCCATTTTGCATTAAGTTTTGTATGTCTCATGGTGTGGTATATTCCGAAAAATTAAGAAAAGAACACATGAGAACAAAATTAGGTATAGGACCATTCGAGAGTAAAAATTATCATGAGAGCATTTCAAAGGTCATAATCTTTCCGCATCTAACTTTTCATACTCAAGAGTCTTTATGAAACTTAGATAATATATTAACCTATTTTATACCACGACTTTATACAGATTTATATAAAAGATAAACTTGTACTTCAGACACAACTACTGGATAAAATATAATGAGGATGACAACCTTGATGTCGATCTGTGTCTTCATCACTATACTGTTCGGCATTACCCAAGTTACTGTGCCAAGGTACTCCCTCTCAACATCTTTAGAAAACAGAACTCGGCTCATAATAGAGTACTTCCAGAAAGGTTGTAAGATCTTTGAAATTGTAGCTTTTAAATGGTACGGCTTGGGGTTACGATGCACTGAAGAAAGTGAAGAGAATTCTTAAACGCTTAAATTTACACCGAATTAAGATGATATTATATTCGGCTTGAGACTGTGGTTGATATTTTCAACAGAGAAATACAAACAAGTAGACAAAGCATAGGTTACTGTACAATATGGCGTATGTTAATGTTGGATTACCACGTGTACGTCAAAATGGACGCCGTATTGGAAATGATGAGAGCGCTTGTTCCAATTGGTGTAGAGCCGCGCAAAGCACATCATCTTCTCCAGCGCGTATACTGCGCCAAAGCACCAAGTTTTACATGGCATACTGATAGTTACGATAAACAAAAACCATATGAATTTGTATCCGTGGTGCGGTGGATGGGTTAGGTAAAAAATAAGATGATTCGGACTTGAATAACGACCCACATGTTATTGCAAGATACTTTTTAGATGCATTGAATGAACATCAAAAGGCCCTCGAATACCACGCCGTGATGGTGGAACAGAAAACTTCATTTATTTACTATTACAGCAATAATTCTGACACGATTCTACAGACCCGTTTTACTGGGGCTCGAAGCATTGTAGCTGAAAAAAAAAACAGCCTAACGAACGCATTTAAAATCGTGGTGTACATTACGACAAAATGGAATCCATTAGTGTTTTTTTTTCTCAAAGACTTGCGCGATACATGTATATTTAATGAACTAGACCCAATACAATGTGAAAATTTAAATTTTTGCTTCAAGGGCACGCTGTTTTTTGTACTATGTCTGTATGAAACTCCCGAGATCGGCAATAAAGTTAACTTGAGAGACGCACATATTTTGCAATAATAACAAAAAAGTGAAATACGCATATCAGGAATTGCCACATTCAGAAGACACAGCCTTCCCACATTTTAGCCAATAAGAAGAGAGAAATAAAGAGCTTGGTTTATAAAATGACTAATTTCAAACATTACATAGCACCACAAACAATAAACAAAACGAGAACCTTATGGGTTGCCGTCTTGGAACGTTCGGTGGCAAAACAATCTGCCACATGGGGGGGGGGGGGTTATACCAGGATCTAGGGTGCACAAACCTGACACTAGCCCCAGCAGGTTTTCATATCAACAGACAAGTACAAGTTGTCTTGGAGAAATAACTCCAACACACCCATAAATAACAAATGTTGTATGCAAAAGCACACAAACATATAAATCATAAGAAGCTAATTGCATTGCAAAGCAAAAGGGATGACCCTGACGTTACCGAGACCAGAACCTCTGGAGTCAAATCAGCAAGAGGACGATGACAGGGATAAAAAATAAATCGACCGTCTAGGTTCTATTAAAAAAGATTTCCCCATAAACCTTCATAAATTCTTACAAGTCTGTTTAATTAGATTCAACGAGTAATTCATTCGCAAGAAATAGCAAACAAATTTTATTATGCATCATGGAATTAAAATGGAAAAGTAATATGAATGATTGTTGATGCAAAAATATTTATTGATAATTGTAATTAATGCTGTTTGCGGTTTGGGAATTATGACTTTTCACTTATGATTTTTTCACTTATGACTTTGCCTTGTGCCTAATGACTTTTAATTTATAACTTTTGTAGTTTGCTCTTACTCTTTGCCTTCGTACAAACATTACATTTTACATGCGTTATGTTAAGGCTAAATAAACAAATTTGTGATTCAAACACCAAAAGCATAAAAGCACAGCAGCCGAGATTGGTATTTAAGTCATAAAATGTTGGTCCATTTAGCCACTAGCCTTATAAGTGTTTAGTGTTTGCTATAGAATTATTAGTATTATTCATATGTTCATGTCATAGTTGATCTGTGTCACGTGAACATTCAACATCAACTGTAAACGTGAAATAAAATGTTTAGAAGTTTTCGGGGCATGTGATTAGCCGAAAAACTTAGAGAAAACACTTTTTGGAATTGGAATAAATTCGTTTAAACAGAAAACAAACACCAAATATTTTTGAATCTTCTACTGTAACAGTGATTTTTTGCATTAGAAATTAGTATTTTAAGAAACAATGTACCTATAAAATGTACAATATATAAAACATAATAAAATGAAAAAAGACGTTTTCCGACTTCAGTTTTTGATTCCACTGTCTGAGGCAATCTTCCGAATGCCCCCCACCTCGTCTTGATGAAATTTGTCTATATTCACTTTGACGATAATTGCCCAAGGTTATAAAACTGACCATGGAAACCAGTCTCAAATCTCAAGCATCTGATAGGCTGAAATAGCGACTGGTCGCCATTTCAGCCAATCAGATGCTTGAGATTTGAGACTGGTTCCCAATCTCAGCTTTATAACCTCCAGACAATATCTTCCTCCGATATGCAGTTTGTACATAGTATGACGGTCGCTACCTTTCTGTTTCTCCTTTCCCTGGTTTCTGCATCCTAAATAAGAAAAAAGTAGTAGTAGTAGTTGTAGTAGTAGCAGTAGTGGATGCTGTTGTTGTTGTAGAAAAAGAGGTAGTAGTAGTAGCAGTAGTTGTAGTAGTAGAAGTAGTTGTTGTAATAGTAGTAGTAGTGGTAGTAGTAGTAGTAGTAGTAGTAGTAGTAGTAGTAGTAGTAGTAGTAGTAGTAGTAGTAGTGGTGGTGGTGGTAGTAGGGTAGAAATAGTAGTAGTAGTAGTAGTAGTAATAGTAGAAGTAGTAGTAGTAGTAGTAGTAGTAGTAGTAGTAGAAGTAGTAGTAGTAGTAGTAGTAGTAATAGTAGTAGAAGAAGAAGCAGTATCAGTGGTAGAAGAGATATTGCATGTTAAATTATACTTATTACTTAGCCTTTTTTAAACAGTAGGAGTAGACCTTTTGAGTTACACTGTGTATTGTACCTATTATACATGTTTTTTACGTTGACAAGAAAAGCTGCAAATTTTAAAATTGACATTTATATTTTTAATGACAAATAACACTTTGTACCTTGTGTTTCTCGACCCCATATAAAAAATAAAGTTTTTGATTTATACGGTGCATGTCATTTTGAGATAACGCATGTAGCAATGATTCCATGTTCTAGAAATGGAAAAAAGGATACCTAATGAAATACAATGCAGGCGAAATATGTTCTTTTCTGAATTAAATAAAAAGGCCTAAATAAATAGTGTACTGTTCTTGAATACGAGCCTACATGTTCTGTTTTTTTTATTTGACTTTAAATAAGTCTCCTGTAATACACTAAGAATCTTAGGTAAATGAACTTACATTGTCTGAATCGTCGTCAGAATCAGCCATTTTCCTGGGAAAAGATGCGGCAAGCACGTGGGACAATTACGGAATCCATAAGTAATAAATCAAATGTCAAAATCCATAAATCAAAAGTCATAAGAAAGAGGTTAAAATAAATCCATAAGTCGAACATCAAAAGTGGCCCTCCAGGGCTTCCCTAAGTCATTTCTTAAAATATCACTGTATCGTTGTTTGCACCATTGCGGCTGTAAATGTCTCCCCATACAGTCAATCAGTGCTATTATCAATTACGCCCTTTGAAGGACGTTGAGCATGAAACATCTGCGTAAAAAATAAGTTGAGATCAACCCGGGGCATTGTAGAGTAGACATTAATATGCATTCCAATAACTGTAGAAAAAGAGGCTTACACTTAATTACCCGAGTTGGAAGTTTGATAAATGTTGTATTTAAATTCGGTGATTGCAAAACAAAGATGGCGATGTGACAATAAATCGTATAAGAAATCGAATTAAAAAATAGGTGTTTTTACTGATGTTTGTTTCTGCCTTTATTTATGTTTCAATCTTCACCTGAACAAAAATGTTACAATTCACTTCAAGTACAAAATAAATCAATTTTGATAAAACATGACCTAACTATAATTAGGTCTAATCTGTATTATAATCTTATGATCGTAGATAATTACAGACGTGGTAGTCTTGACGACCATTACTTTAGCAAATATTGTCAGTTAAGAAAAGTACAACAATGTCAAGGATGTCGGTGCAATAGAACTTTCAAGTTTATCTGTACGGTCTTAATAAGCCCGTAACCAATAAGAAATCCCATCATTATAAAAATAATTAGTTTTGTGAAACAGACAACACAGTCTGGCATTATTATTTATTACTCATTTTTTATATAAATTGTTATTAAAGTAGTAAGAGGATTAAGAAACACGATTTTTTCTTGAACATTTGGTTTCCTGATGATTTTTTTGTCATAGATACAGTTATTAAGCTCAACTCGATCATTTTACGGAGTAGTCGTCATTTTTGTTGCATTTTAGAGCAGTAAAATACTGTAAAACTGTGAAACGTACACATCCGGCATTGCAACACCCAGAAAGGAAAAAAACATATCGCACGTTATTCAGTTGCGTAACGTCTGGAAGTAGTATCGTAACGTTATGTAACGGGGTTCAGCTATTATTTTAACACAACGTATAAATTAATCATGTGTCTAGAAGTTTAATCCCCGATACATACGACAAATAAAAGTAGTCTCAGGTCTTTATAGCAGAATAAATTGTTAAATAAAATTATTACATATAATTTATAAAGTTTTACTTTTTGTTTTGACTTTACTTAAAGGTACTGTATATCTTCTTGCTCACAACATGTTTCCTTTACTTGTTGGTCTACATGTAGAATGGTCTGTGATTTCTGGATTAAGCTTTCAGTTATTACTATCCTATTTAAACATATAATTTAGAATATTTTAGAATTGATATGGCATTTAAATTGTACCAAATGCTTTGGATTTAAGAAAGTACTCAATCAATTAATCTATACACTTCAAAAAAAAGAGAAAAACATTGTGACACCATTTGCAAACTCTCGCGAACGCGTTGATCAGAGACAATAGAAATCTACCATGAAACTCTTTGTCGCACACGCCCGGCATCATTGAGATCAGATTGATATATTGCGAACTATGGTATACAATATCAAAGTACATGAGCAGAAAAGTATGATACATATAAATTACGTAACATAAAAGCATTACAGGCAATATTATACAGCTACAATTATGGGCAAGTATCGTTTGAAATTCACAGTTACTGAAACGCTATTTGTACAATCTGGAGGTCGTAGAAAGTTTCCCCAGTACTTTTAGGCTGTATCGTTAAATCAGTTAGATAATCGGTTACCGATCTTAATGATGAACACGTTTATCAGGGTAAGCCCCGCAACATGTTTGTGTTGTTCCAGCTAAGCCCCAATCAGGGCTGAAGGTCGCCATTTCAGCCAATCAGATGCTTGAGATTTGAGACTGGTTTCCATGCTCAGTTTTATAACCTTGGGCACAGTACCGCGTTCGGATTGTCGTGACAAGACATTCGTCGGTTGACGCTTTTCAGACAGGATCTTCCTGACGCATGCGCAGTAACTACGGTAAATAAACATTTCGACGTTCATGCCATTAGCAACTAATGAACTGAAATTTGTAAGTTTAGCGCAACGCTAAACTTACAAATTTCAGTTCTAAAGTTGTCCATTATGCTCATCGAAGTGGCACATCCTTACGAGAAACGTTTAACGTAATCGAAAGAAATAAGCGCTTGCTGATACCGTTAATAGTTCTTTGGATAGTGATTGAAAAAGTAGCAATTTTCAGTGTGTTATTTCCAACATACGTTTATATAGTTCTGATCTTTGTAGATCTCATAAAAGAAATCTACAAGTAAAACCAGATAGTGGAGGCTACATTTTCTGACAGTGTGTAAGTTTTCAAAATTACCCTGTTTCACAATTACGTTATGAATTCATCAGTCACATTTTGAGGACCTTAGTTTTGATATGTTTGTTGCTGGAAATAAGTAATAATAGATAACATGCCCAGTAAATCTTCAGGATAAAAGAAAATTGCCGTGTAAATTAATATAGCTAATCTCTTCCACTTTTCAACGTTAAAATTTAGTTATGCAGAGGAAGTTAGAGAAATTAAGCTTGGACTAATACTGGAAAAATATTTTTGTATTTATACACAACACGGTTTGTTACGGGCACCAAAGTTGTTTTTTTCCACAACTAACAAAAAAAAATGTGTAAAAATAAACTATTTTTCTAGAACTAATGAAAAGTTTTTTTAGTGTCTGTCAATGAAAAACTTCGATTGCCTGTCCATACCATGGAACATGACTATTTTGATTAAGAAATATATGAAAAGGGAACGTTTAAAGCCACCGAACACGACAAAAATGAAAATATTGCAGGCTCGATTTGATTGAGCTTGTTCATGGGCAGTAATGGAAATGTATGTTACTGCCCACGTCGCCTAGCTCCGGGTTTGTGCGCAACTCAATGTTTACACGAATAAACTGTACAATTTTGATCCAACCCAAACGAATTTATGCATATGACAGGGATCATAAAACCTTCATGTTTAGAGTAATACCATTCCATGTTCAGTATTTCATGATTTCAGATAAAAGAATGGGTCCGCCCTAAACGAGAAACAATGGGCGGAACTAAACAAGAAGAACAAGATTGAAGATATCATATTTTTTTAATATCTTCATGTAATTAACTGTTTTAAGATTGCGTGTCAAAATATGTTTTACATCAGTTCAAAATAATGTTTTGTCGCACCTGACATTTAACAATTCAAGTTTGTGTAAGTAATGAAAATTCCAGTTCCGTGTAGATGACCAGAAGGTTTTTCTATTTAGATACACTACTGTTTAAGAGGTGCACCAAAGATTTTTCAATAATAAACACGAAGAAATGTGTAAAAAGGGGAATTGTTCTAGAACTGATGGAAAGGAAAAACTTCGTCCGCATGTCCTCACAATGTAGCCGACTATCTTTTATTAAGAAGAACAAGATTGAAGGTATCTTAAAGGCTGACATTTCACAATTCAAGTTTGCATAAGTAATAAAAATTCCTGTTTCGTGTAAATGGCCAGACGGTTTTTCTTTTTAGATACAACACTGTTAAAGTGGAACACCAAATGTTTTTCGATAATTAACAAACAGAAATCCAATAAATGGTCAAGCTGAGATTACTGGTTGTTTTTTTTGCAATTCTACAATAATGGCATTTTTCTTATGTTTCTAGGATAATTACTTATTTAAATTTCTTGCGCAGTTTATCTTATCTTCTTATCTTAGCTTCTTATGTTTTATATGTTTGTGTGCTTTTGCATGCAACATTGTTAAGCAGATAAGTGGGTTGGAGTCTTTTCACCAAGACAACTTGTACTTGTTTTGTGATATGAGAACCTGTTGGGGCAAGTGTGAGGTTGGTGCACCCTAGAACCTGGTTTAAACCCCCAGTGGCAATTTGATTTGCCACTGACCGTTCCAAGGCGGTAACCCCTCGGGTTCTCATTTTTGTTTATTGTTAGTGGTGTCTTTTTTGAAACTGATTATTTTATTAACCATGCTCTCTCCCCCTCTCTTCTTCTTGACTGTGTGGGGAGGCTGTTTTTTCTGAATGTGGCGATTCCTGATATGCATATTTCACCTTTTTTTAGTTGACAGGAAGGTGTGAGCTTAATTACCAAGACAACCTTCCTGTGTAATTTCATATGAGAACATGTTACGGCAAGTGGTAGGGTTCACAAATTAATGGCTACATCTTAAATAAATCTTTGAAATAAATTTCCAAAAGCATCACACATTATATACATTAATCTCTCGGTACTTCTTACAATTAAGTACAAATTTTTCCTATTCTAAGCATGGGCAGCCCAGACGACATTAAATAATGGTGTTTGCTTCTGAAAATATTCGCTGTTTTCCTTTTGGCTAGAAAATCAAATTTAGTTTTAAGTCAAGAAAAGATCTAATTTATCAACAATTCCTTCTTAGCAGAGATACAAGGCTTATAGGTGATAATTGTATCATTAACTTGTATCTGAGAAAGAGTTCTGAAAACTCCCTTTACATCCATTAAAAGGTTGAAGCTTATATTAATATGATTAGGGTGGTATCAAGAGCATATGAATCTCTATGCCTCAACATAACTTCTAGAAACTTATTGTTTACATAATGCATTGTTCATATTAAGACAAATATAACAAAGACGAATTTTCCACTCTTTCATTTAGAAAGGGTTTTATCCTTTTTTAAGTTGCAACCAACAAATGCAAAAAGTTGATGTTTCCTTATTTTCAACAATACCTACCCGACCGGTGAATCATGAGATTCTGATCACATTATTCGGTCTTATGAGATCCTGATCACATTATTCGTCTGCTAACACGGAGTTGGAATGTTCATTTACGAAACATTTAGAGGTAAGATGTTGTAAGAGTTACAAGCCTTTCTGACAACAGGGCAAAGTTAAAAGTTTAATGTCTGACGAATAAGATGGAGAATTACATTTAAAAACCTTAACGGCAAACATTGAAATATTATTTGGTTGGTGCTATCGTATACCTTAATAATTTGTTATAACTACTAAGATTGATAACAACTAACTTTTATAGTAAAGACCATTTCAGATGTTGATTTTGTAGAAAATCACTATTTATGGTATGTTAAAAAAGTGTAGTATTATTTAAATCTCGTGTTTGTTGCTTTGCTTGGTTCTGCATTTTTTGTTTGCTCTCTGTTCTTTTGTTTGTGGCTTTTCTATGGCCTTGTCGGACAGTATTTAATTTCAGTTTGTTCACAATTTTTATTAAATTGTCATCATTATTATCATTCATATTAAGTTAATAATTATCTATTGGTTGCATGTATTTCGTTTGGGACACAAATCAATTAAATCAACACATACTGCTCTTTTGTCCGATGTTTCACTCACAACGAGGAAGTCTTTATTTGGATTATTTTATTGATAAGCATTAGTACAATTTTGATAAAATCCTCGAATACTGCACAACTCATTAAAAGTTTCGTTCACCTTTAGTCTTTCAAATCGGCTGACACATGCAGGAATAGGACACATCTTATAAATTCTGATATTTCCTTTTCTTTGAAGTCTTTAAGTTTGAAGACAAATATATAGCTAATAACTTGCCGAATGGCGTGTCTATACATATCGGCACGATCATTTTAAAGAACAGCATAACCCCTTCTACTCTGCCATGTTATAGCATCCTTCAGCATACGAAATGACAACATAAAAACAACAATATGTACTGTTTCGTCTTTTTGTCATCCTTCCAGACATGGAGAAAATACAGGTAAAACGGTTAATTGAAAGCTATTAAACATGACAAATACCAAAATGTTACAGGCCCGGTTTGATAGAGCCTGTTCATGGGAAGTAATAGAAATGCATATTACTGTACACGTCGCATACTAGCCAAGGATTAGCGCAACTCAATATTATTGATAACTGTACTAATTAAATGTTCGGAAATTATTACAACTGCCATAAAGCACAAATAGTGATATTGTGATATTTAAAGGTATGTCTAAAGAGCCAATACTTTGCAAGTTGGCATTTATAAAATTTGCCCGGACATAAATAAGTATAATGACCAATATGGGGATGAAACCACTGTGAGGAATTTGAATTGTAACATAAGCAATCGTAACTTGTTTACATGTCTCGTCCCAATCAGGTGCCAGAGCTGCTGATAATCCTCTTTCTTCTATTTTTTCATCTTTACACATTTTAGTTAAAGGAACCACAAGGGGTCTGCTGTATGCAATAGAAGTGTTGTGTTAGATATGAAATTAATTTAAAAACAACAACAACAAATTAACTGAATTAATAAAGCAATTTTAGGACATTATGTTGTAAATTATGCATTTTTTCATCTCTTTTACTTGTAAAGAATTGAAGAAATCTTAACATAACTAGGAAAACTGGCAAATAGGTTGTTTGTACATGTAATTTATCTAAATTTTTAAAATTCTTCAATTTCCAAAAGGTATTTGCTTTAGTGTCAAAAAGACGTGATTAAACATAACTACAAGATCATATAAACATTATTCCTTTATTCATATATTTTTGTAAATATAAATTCTATAGAATAAAGTTTTTGTAAACAAAAACAACAATGTTTATTTATTATTTCTGAACAACAAATGTTATAAAAGTAAAATGATATAATAACGAAAAACATTACTTAGCTTAAAAAAAACAGGTACTTAAGACAAATTTTAACGGCATAAAACAAAAATTGATGAAATAAGGTTCAAATTGATACAAAAGCAATAGTTACTCCAACAAATAGCAAACGGAGATGAAATTAGATGCAGACATTATATTTACTCCTGCTCATGTAGAAATGGATATGAAATAAGATACACATGTTTTATTTTACTCCTGCTCAATTAGGAAACAAATAGTAATAAAGATAAAATTGGATACAAAGTTCATATATATACTCCCGGTCAGGTAGGAAAAAAAACGGAAATGAAAAAAAAAAGATACATAGGTAATATTTACTCCTGCTCCTGAACCAAATAACAAATGAAGATGAAATTAGATACAATAACGTACCATTTACTCGTGCTCAGGCAGGAAACAACTAACAAAATTTGAATGAAGATGAAATTAGAAACAAAGATAATATTTATTCGTGCTCAGGCGGGAAACAACTAACAAATTAAGATGAAATTAGAAACAAAGGTAATATTTTCTTTGCTCATGCGGGAAACAAATAACAAATGGGGATGAAACACGATACATAGGTATACATAGGTATTATTTAACACTGTTAAGACATGATCAAAACATGGTTTAACATCGATTCTTTATTTGATAAAAGTATTTTAGGCATATAAACACGAAACGAGCAGTATAAAATCAAAATTTATGTAAAACATCGTCAACAGCGTAATTAAATTATACAGATTATAAGAAAAATAACAATAATAATAAAATTTGAAATTAGAAAAAATAATCTAGTATATAAGTCAATATTCTGACTAGTTTTACCTCTTTACATTGCTTCCTAAACCAAAAAAATCATAGCGATAATTTAATAATGACTGTATTATGTTAAATATTTGTTGTTTGTTTTAAGCACGATTACATACAAGGTATTAATTATTAATCCCGTATTAAATACGAAACATCAGTTTCAATAATATGCTCATACATACTATACATACGACTTAAAGTTTGTAAATTTTACATCGAATTCAATAAATCAATAATTAGAATTATTTTAAAGCAATATGCAGATCTTCAGCGGCTGGTAATATTTGCTAATATTTGGTAAAAAAATAACAATCGAGCTCAATAAATCCTGGTTACCGGTACCTGATTCCGCGTGGAAACTTTGCCCTGTGAATTTCTTTTTTTAAAGAATTTAAAAACAAGAAATCAACTCCTTTTCAAGTGATTGAAATAAAACCAATCAGAGTTATATTGTGTATGTGTTTATCTTAATATATGCCATATTTAAATAATATTTATTTACATTTCACAGCAAGATTAAGGCATAAATAAAGTTTAACCTGCTACTTAACTTAGATATGAAAATCGATAAATTTAACTTATATAATACCAGACAGCAGGCAATATATACTAATGGACAAAAATCTTGTCCGGTATGGTGTTCCTTTATATCTTTCAAACACGTGAAATTAAAAAAATGCCATCACTCCACAAGCATAATTTGGTATCATTTGAAAGAGGATATTAAAATGCGTTCAATGAAAAAAGAATTTTGAAATTTTGAGCCAGTGCTGCCGGTAGAGTAATGATTCGAAAATTGGCATGCAAAAGATCCAATCTTCAAACCGGACAAGACTTTTTTCCACTAGCATAATTTTATTTCTACAAAGGAGTGACGCAAACCCCTTGTGTTGACGTAAGTTTTTCTAACATTTTCTGTTTGTGATCTTGTGACGAAGATTTGCAGCGTATAAGCAATAGAAGGTTAGTCTTAAAATTTCGCCCAAATAATGTGTACAAAACAAAATTACAACTAAAAGTTGTATAGTACAGCATCAACGTACATTCTTGGAAAAAATAGAATTCATCCGAAACCATAAAATTTGACGTTGTTTCGATAAGGTTAAAAAGGCGAATAGCATGAGACGGTAAATTTAAAAATATAAATATTAAGGAAACAACAAACAACGTTTTTGCCACTCTAAGTTGATTAACCGATCTTTGAATGCTTGTTACATTCCCATAATGTCTTCTTGAGCGTGTATGGTTATTGTTGTTAATAAGGCCCTTTACACTTTCGCGACTTCTAACATTTACAGACATGGCATATCTGACTGCCCATGTTCCTTTCATCACAGTTCTGAGCACCATTGAGTTAATACAGACGATAATACAAAATGGTATGAGCATCGTTAGGAAAGTGTCAATCCATATAACTACACTAAGAAAATCAAAATACTCTACTTTGTGTGAACAACGTTGCCTTGGTCCCCACTGTACTAATCCGGTTGTCCAAAAGCTAAAACTGTACATCACACACGCCATAAAACACAGTATAGTGATCACAATCTTTTCGCGAAAAACATTGCATAGAATAGTATGTTTTAGTGGGATACAAATTGCTATAAAACGATCAAAGGTAAATCCGACAATAAACCAGGCGTTTAAAAAGGTCGAAATGTACGTGACAAAAATAAGTGTACTACATGCGGCATCATTCTTCATAATTGAAATAACGTCACTGTCTATCCAAGTCAGAAGTAAACAGATTAAAAAAGATACATCAACTAATGCCAGCGAAACAAGAAAGGCGGAACACGAGGATGTTCGCATATTTTTGGTCAAGAACACCGCAAAGCACACGCTATTCCCAAATAGTCCGACCCCAACAATGAGTGGAACACAAACGCTTCTCATTACAGAAACTGCCACAACCCAGTTCGAAACCTGTCCCCCGTAATAATCCTGCATGAACGTCCTGTTGGACTCGGGATCTGTTGTGTTGTTGAATTCCATTTCGTTTTCTGCTGTTGTTGTTTGAGAGAGAAAGCTCCTAAATCTTAAAATAAGATTTACAAATGTTTATATCTAGATCAAGGCATAATGAAATATTTTAATGTTTAATTTCAATCTTGCTTGTTTAATCCGCACCGGATAATCGTTTTCATATTTAACAAGCCCACCGCTGAAATATGTTATAACACTTAATTAAATCTCCGGAATAGATTGTTTCTCACTGATTTTAGGCTTTATGCCCAGCTAGTGTCGCATTGCTGTCATATAACTCTCTATCTTTTAAATATGTGATTTGTTTTTCCATGTTGATCGATAGGTGCTTTATCCATCCAATTCTGCTGATTTCCAGAAGAACATCAAGCATTAAGGTCGAAGGGCTTCACAAACAAAGTTTGTATTGACTTATAATGATCGTGTTAACGTTTGAAATAATCCTCTATCATGTTGTCATGTAAAGCAATTATAATGGTTTTATCATAGTTAATTTTTGTTGCGTGTAATATACAAATAGTTAATAATATGTAAAGTAAGGTTGAAGGTTTGAACTGTAGTCATCTAGAACTGTTATTGCTTTGTCCGCACAAACCATCAAATAATTTTCAAAATTCCGAATTTAACCTCACAAGAGTCAATTTAAATCACGATTAATATCAAAAACTTCCAAAACTTGTATTTGTCTGCTTTATTTTATTTTACACTTATTTCACTTCGCATATTTGCAAATGCGCATTGTAAGCTCTTTGCTTTGCAATTCACTTATAAAGATTCTCGAAGGTTAAAAACTGATTATTTTAAATATTCTGCTGTTACTTGTGCAAACAGCTTCGAACTGGATGATGTCTATACGATATTGAAGAAAGTGTCTTATATCTCCCTCTTGAAGTATTGGTTCATTTTTTCGCAGCATAATAATTATCCGATACAAAATGTACGATAACTATTGAAGATAAACTTTATGCTATTATTGTTGAGATTAATTTAAACAAATAACAATGTTCTTTTTAATATTCTTTTTAATAATCCCCTTAATTGTGCGAGACTGAATGTTGTTGAAAAGTGGATTTGCTCAATATTTTTAGTCAATCATATAGATTACCATTTTGGTATTGTCATGAAAGAGCTGAAATGGCTTGGGTGTGTTCAGTAAGAAGTAGGCGTGACATACAAAAACACTGAAATATGCATATCAGGAATAGCCACACTCAGAAAACACAGCCTCCCTAGGCAGCGAAAAAGATGAGAGTTAAAGAGAGCATGTGTTTATTACAATATTAATTTCAAATAAGACACCACAAACAATTAACGAAAAAAGAGAACCCTTTGTGTTACCGCCTTGGAACGGTCAGTAGCAAAACAATTTGCCACTGGTGTATTAAACCAGGTTCAAATGATTTATATTTTAAACGTAGAGTCTCAGTTTTGTCTACTCCTGCCATTGTATTCTTGCTGATTAAACAACAAATGCTCTGTGCCCAAGGTTATAAAACTGAGCATGGAAACCACTCTCAAATCTCAAGCATCTGATTGGCTTTATAACCTTCAGGCCTGGTCGAAATATGGTCAATGAGTACATGCTTGTTTTACAGAACAATGTCGTTAGCGTCTTCTTATTTGTATGTCTGTGTGCCTTGACATGCACCATTTTCGCGTACAACTTGTATTTGTTTGTTCATTCGAGCACATGTTAGGATAAGTGTGAGGTTGACGTATCAAAGAACCTGGTTTTAACCCCAGGTGTCGGAATATTTTGCTAATGACCGTTCCCACGCGTTAAGCCGATAGGTTCTCATTTTCGTTGTCTGTGTGTTGATCATAATATAAACCCAAGTTTTTAGTATTGTTCACTTTTGGTTGTGTGGGTAGGCTGTTTATTTTTTTACTGAATGTGGCTTTCCCCGATATGCTTATTTTACCTTTTCATATGAGCTTTGATTAAAGTTTATAAAAGAAACTTAGATGATGAGTACCTTTCTTCTCAATTCCAACATGGATTAGTTGTCACAAGATTACTCTACAGTGTCAGGTTATGTCTTATCAGTGTATAGTTCTAATGAATGGGAATACACATATCATGATTAGCTAAACCCAGAAAACAGAGCCTTCTTAAAAGTTAAGAGAAAGAGAAAGCTTATAAAATATATAAAAAGGTGAAATATGCATATCAGGAATCGCCACATTCAGAAAAAAACAGCCTCTCCACACAGTCTTTGTCATTTTAAGCGCTTGCAAAACGTCCTTGACATTCCGTCTCTTCCCGTTATCCGAATGAGACACACCTCCACGACCTTCACTTTTTCAAGCGTCTAGATGATGTGGCTGAATTTTAGTTCAACCTAAATACGATAATAAATTTATTGCAATCCTGGAAAGTTCACGCAAAAACTACGGTATTGCGGTCTGGTGAGTGAACCAATACATTGTATTTCTTCGAAAGAGTGCATAGTTCGTACGTAAAGCCATGTCGATATATGGTTTTACTGATGTAATTTTGGCCATTACGGATCGGTCAGACGAGAGCCGACCAAATCATTTCTCGAGTTAGTGTGTCCATTAATAGGCTCAATGGAACCAAGTTTGCAATATTCTTTTTAGGTGTGTTGTTCCCATGTCATATAGTTTAATATTATGCTTTCTATTTTCAGACTATTCCTTGCAGCACTGCATTTTAATGAAAACTCTGGTAGAGCTCAAAGTGTGACGAGAAATGGAACACCAATGCTTAGCATCTCTTATCCAAGAGGAAGGAAAGGGGAGCCAGTTGTGAAAGAAGTTAAAACAGAGCAAACGTTTGGTACGTTAATTTTAATTGAAATCATATGTAATAATTTTATATTACGTATCTATCACACTAGTATTGCTTCATCTTATACTAGTTATAGTAAATACATGCAATGGTTATCAGTTTCCATTAGTACAAATAAACCAAAATGTTGCACTGCTTTACTATTTAAGTACTAACACGACAGGAAACTTTTAATTTATAAGGAGATCTTTTGTGCATAATAAAAATAAACTAAACTGGCTGTGCAACTGATTTAGAAAACATGATATAAATTGTAGGGACTTAGGTTTATTTACTTAATGAATTTCAGTGCACTGAAAACTGTGACAATACTTCTTTTGCTTCTGAATATACATTTATACATACATCTGCTGTTATGGTTGTATTATTATACTGTATTTCAGACTATGTGAAGGAACTCCTTAATGAAGTGTTGTTAATAAGGGAGCACCAGTCTACATACCGGGAAGCGAATGAACGTCGCCAGTGGGAAGACAAAGCAAGACCTGTCCCATTGGCCCAGAGTACACCAAAAAGGAATGCTTCCAAAACAGAGCTTATCAGAGCGCATTGTAGCAGATTTAATAAACAGTGACTGAAATTAAAAGTATCTGAGTGGAGTGGATTAACATTTTATTAGATAATGTGTTTCATTTAAGGTGGTGCGAAAACACTGTTTTTATTTACAATTATATTTATAATCTGTTAGTTGATATTAAAGTTTGTTATTTTCAGTTTTGTGTTCTTCAACTATTCTTAACCAGAGTTTCACATTTTACTCCACGGATATGCCTTGCATCTCATGTTTGCATAGTGTAAATTCCAGATCTACATTTCTGCTTCTTGCTCAGAATAACACAAGATGGTGCAGATCCTGGTCTGACTGCACATATGCAGTAAGGGTTAAAATACCACTACTAAAATAACATTGTCATGTGAAAATAAGATATTATTCATCTAAATGGTAAGAGATTGAAAACTGCCATAAATTTATAAAGATATTGGAGATGTACTGAAATGAATTTTGAGCTCAACCTGAGAAAGCTCCTGGTCAGGTTCAGTTTATATGCTAATCTGCAGATGGCCTAGCATGGATCAATTATACCTATTTTCACTATTTAGAAGTAACACAAACTTCCCACTTTACAAAGGAAAGGGTAAATACATGATATTGGTAGAAAAGATGAAATCTAAGACAACATTCCTCAAAATCTACCTTGTCAATAACCTGCTGATCCAGCTAAGTAAAACATTGAAATTTTTAACTGCCAGCTAAACTACACTGATTAACCCTTTCCTCCATATGTCAGCATTTTTAAACATGTGTGACCAGTGTAGATCCAGATCAGACAGCACATCCAAGTTGGATTTGCACTGTTTGCTCTTTGGTCAGTATAAACCTAATAAATAAAAAAATGAACAGTGTGGATTCTGATAAACTGGCACAGATGTTCTGGAAGATCTGGCTCTACATTGTTCACCCATGCCTTAAGGGGTGTATATGGAGAAATATAAGCACCTTGCAGGAGTGTGAGGAGAAGATTGAAAAATCTTTCACTGAGGGTGAACTGTTTTTTTCAGGAACGAGGCTCTGTCGAGATCCTAAATTTTTCATCCGAGGCAACAGTTTTTTCTTTTTCCTTTACGGAAAACTTTTTCTTGGATACATTTTATTATTCATAGCACTGAGTATGTGTATACAAAATAAATTTTGTTTCCTTACAGTGAAATATTGACATTAACACAAACATTATTTTATTAATGTTGTCCCTAACTTAAATCTTAAATATATTACTTGAAGATGTGACATCAAACAGTTAGCTCATACTACATTGAGGGGTGTAGAATCAAAATTTCCTACACATCAGATGACCAAATCTGATATGCAAGAAAGGGTTAATTGTTAATTAAATTTTCAATGCAAGTAACCAAATTCTTTGACCATCAGAGGATACATGTTTGTGGCAAAATTCGTGGAGTGATTTCCTGAAATTAACAAATGTATAACCTTAATTCCCAACAAAGTTGGGAATCTCTACAAACTAAGCTGTAAGTTGAAAGATAGAGTTAATATTGATAACCAAACACTTTTATAGATATCAATAATGTATTTTTCTTATTGAACTGACTGAAAAAGGAGTAATTATCCATCTTTAAAAATGCCACAAAATATACAAGTTATTACAAAGAAGAAATATTTATTGAAGTTACACTTTGAACATAACACTTTTACACAAATCACAACAATGTCTACTCTTCATTCTGGATACTTAAATCCACAGTATTCCTCTGATGGGAATCGTTCCCTGATGGCTTTCACAGCACATGCAGGAATGACTTTCCTGCATCTGTTGGGCAGCAACCCATAGATCAACCTGGTGAAACGTCTGTATGCCAAGTAGCGATATAGCCTGGAAAAAAATTAGTCTCCTGACATATCATGACAAAATATGAGAGCTAAATTAGATATTATCCAAAAATGCATTCAAAAAAGAATTAATGGTTGTTTTTTTTTTGTAAAAGTGCATTTATATCACTACATGAAGCAACATATGCATCCACATTTCAAAAAGTGTCCTCATCTGTCTTTTAATTGAAATACTGCAAAATATAGTAAACATTTAAACAAATAGATTTTTTTTCATTTTAAAAAGAGAACATGCAAGTGCATATGTAATCAGCAGTTTATATTAAATCTGACATCTTTAAAAGTTTAATTTCATTTTTAAATCAGGAAAAAATATTCTGATTTCAGTAGAAGATAAGCCGGTCACATACGAACGAGTCAACTAAAAATCAATGACAGTTTAAAATGGCTCTAACTTACTCATGAATTGGCTGATCTTCCTCCCTTTGTCCGCGATCTATCACATAGTCGTAATATGATGCCTCCAGGACATGGATGTTCAGACAGTTAGCTTGGAAGCCTTCATGGTGTGTTATGCATGGCAGCCCATAACATTTCTGGTCAACAATATGTGTTCTCTTGCAGCACCTTCTTTCATTTGGTGTTGGCATATGAATGCAGTGATTACAATCACACCTGTAAAGATAAATAAGAGTGAGTATTACTTGAGTTTATTAGGGTACCTTCATGATTTTCCAACATTCTTCATGATTTTTCCAAAATTCAGATGAAAATTAAATAGTGCTGCTAAGGGGGTTATAACTTGGTGAAACCTTACTGAATCACCACTTGATCTGCCCATGATACGGAGTAAAAGCTGTAAGAATTCGACCATTGGGATATTGCTGCTACATATAAAATGCTTTAAAAACCGTATAGGATATTGCCCATAAGTGTTTTGTTGCATTTGAATTGGGGGGGGGGCTGGGGGGGGGCATTTCGGCCCTTGTGCTCAAACTGGCCGGGAAAAAAACACACTGGAAGTACCTATACTAATAATAAAAGTATGATATTTAATGCATTTCGTATACGTAATTTTACAGTTTGAAAGGATTTCTAAAATTCATCTATCTAGAAAATGTTTACCATTCATCTACATCCACCTCCGGATCCATTGCGTCTGATTCGTAGTCCGATTCGTTTTCCGATGATAAGCTCGAGGCTTCCTCATCAGACGGTAGATCTCGCATAGGTTCAAACTGGTATGGCCTTATAACAGCTCCCTCACCAATAGAAATATCAGAATCGTCGGAATAATCGTCCATTTTACTCAAATTTTTCGTCCAGTTAGGTATGTTTGCTGTATCCGATTAGCGTTAAAGTTCAAGAGTGACGTCACTGGACAAGGGAGGTAATTCAGTCGCGCTTATTTATCGGTGCGTGATATACCGATTTTCAATTGTGATTTATGGCAATGTGTACGTCAGGTGACGGCGGATAAGTGGTTCGCTCTGTAGCATTTTATGTAAATATACATTAAACATTAAAATTACAAGCTTTAAAAATGATCTTTAAAATAACCTCTGAATTTTAAAGGCGAATATTGGAAATAAGGAAATACATATCAGGAGTTATCATTTGTCATGAAAGAGCTGAAGTGGCTTGGGCGTGTTTAATTCTATTTTCATAAAAGTTAATTTGTTTTTGTTATCTTCTTAACTTTTTGCAGCTTTAGGTATCATTTATAGAGCATATGAATATCAAATGTCATGCAAAACAGAATAAAATAGAAATATTAGTATCTTTTTGTATTAAAAACAGATATTCCGTTGGAGTCCAAACTTTCTATTCATACAATGTACACTGTTGTCACCAATTAACGCTTCCAAAGTTAGGTTATCTCTGTCTTAGCATTTTATTCACTATGTAAATGTAGAAATTAAAAAAAAAACATTTTCTGAGTGACTTCAGAGCTTTAGTCTGATATCAATGTGTGTTACTGTTCTAAAACTTTAATGTATGGGGTATAAAATAGGACATAACTTTCAAATAATCTGCATTATGAAGTGAAGATTCAAATAGTACTGAATTAACACATCAAATATTTATGAGAAAGTGAAAATACCTAATAAGAAGTGTTTTAGTAATATAAAAAAAACAAATAATAACATAATATGCATAAATTTCCATAATTTGTAATGTGATTATAAATATGTGTTTATATTGGGACGCAAGAATTCATTTAATTTTAATTTTCACAGGCACAAGTAATTGTAATATAATTGTCGCTAAAAAGTGGTTTCTTTTCTTTATTTCATACTTTTAAGTAATCTTTATTAATTTTATAAATAACAACAACAGACTTACGAACTGAACTGTTTCAAATTATTTACAACACTTTTGGTAATTCGACCCAACGTCACGGAGACGTCGTTACCGTCATATGCACAAGAGCATAGATTTTAAACATTTAGTAACAAATCTATCCTTTTTAATAAATTATTATTAACTTTTTAAAGTTCCAAAAATGTGTTGTTAATTGCACGTATTTTGAATCGGTGGTCCTTTTCAAGCAATTCCTTAATTTCCTCGACATGACATAACAATCTCTGCACTTTTTTTCAGTCTTAAAACCACGTGTTTATAGCCATTTTCTTCAAAGCTTTATATATGTTGGCCTTTACAAATATGTTCGTGGTTTCTTTAATGGATATTCCATTTAGCACACCTAACTTTATGTTAAAATAAACACTTATTTTCACTGACCGTTCCAAACTAATGGACGTCAAGCAGTGATTTTACATCAGATTTTAAAATGAGTTCACGAATGTCACATCACCTGTTGAAACGACAACGTAACAAAGTTTGACATGAGAAACCTTACAAAGAACGCATTTTGGCGTGATTTTCCATACGAATTTGTAATAAATTTCTTTACAGTTTGGGTAGCCTACGTCTGGTACTGTTGCCATGGAAAGTTACAGTCTCCGAGTCTTGATAAGGTTAACGACACAGACAACTGGAGACTACGGAAGGCCTGGAGGGACATTTATTACTTATTATTTATATGTTATTTCTAATTACTTATAATTTATAACTCATTATTTATTACTTATAATTTATAACTTATCATTTATTAATTGTTCCCGTTTTATCCTTTATTGGCGGCAACCTGAACGGAGATGAGTGACGAAAAGGTTTGTAATTTTCTTTCCTATTATTTTTACGTAGAGTTGTCCCTTGGTGTGGGGGGTCACATGTTTTACACTGAATTATATCTTGAAAACCTGCAATATCTTCTGGTCAACGACCACAAGGTCTAGGTGGTTTGTTAAAATTCATACTACCCTGGTGGTCAAAATCTAGCCAATACTAGAGGAGTACTGAAGGATCAGATGAGCGGCCTAGCACCCTCAGCTTCCTCTTGTTGTTTTCATCCAGGGACGTAGCTGGGGTGACTGACAATGGTATGCACTGAATAACTTTGAGGATGATATACTTAGGATTATATTGCTTTTTAATGCTGTGATAATCTAACATAATTATAATCCTGGTAACTAATATCATTAGATTATAACACAACATCAACATAGTATGCCAGGTCATTAATAAAGTTTTAACTATTTTGTAATTAATGTTTGACACAAAGGTTTGCTATTCATATGCATAGGTTTTGTTTTTGCTCAATCATAGTCGGATTTAAGCATTGGATTTCTCTTTTTTCAGGGACGTGTTGAACCCCATTTGGTTGCGTCGCAGGAATTGCAGGGCTAGGCGCTGTCGCCGTGACGGTGCGGGTTCGCTCCCAGCTAGAGGCACTATCATATGTAACAAGTGGGCGTGGGCGTGGGCGTGGTCGGCGATCTGAATATAAAGTTCACCTTGGATGGCAACACTTCAACCGAAATGCATTCCTTGTAGTAACAAATGCAAAAGGTGGAGGAAATAGAACTATAATTTGTAAAGCTGAAGAACAAATAACTGTTGAGCAAATCATTGAACAAGGGAAAAAATGTTTTTAAGGATGGCAAAAGTTACTTTGGTGATTTAAGTTCCATGTCAGTTACACTCACTGACCCAAGAAGTGAAGAGATCTCACAGTTTACAAATTTAGATGGTGAACCTTGTTCTTACACAGAAGATCTGACATCAAATGGGCTGTACCCATCACAGTGTCATCTTTACTTCAGAACTAAAGTGTTACAGACACCACACGACGTTAAAAATGAATCTGAAGGACAAACATGTCAAGCACACACAAAGAAATCGTATTTGGCCAATAATGAACCAGTGGGCACTATGGATGTCAAGTATGGAAAACTTATGACCCCTGGGGCGGGGCCAATTTGACCCCAAATAGTATAATTAAAACAATCTTGGTAGATGACTACAAGATGATGCTATATACCAAATACTAAAGCCCCAGGCCTTGCTGTTGATACAGACAAGAAGATTTTTAAAGTTTATATTTTGAAAATCTATCTTTGCTCCTGTGTCCTATTAAATTTTGCAATGGACCAAATTTTGATAAAAGGTCTCCCAAGCATCATTCCTGTGAAGTATGGTCGAAATTCGTTAAGAGGTTTAGGAGGAGATTTCCATTAAAGAAAAGTTGACGACGGACACGAACACCAGCCCATCACAATAGCTCACCATGAGCATGTTGTGCTCAGGTGACCAAAAAAAAACACAGGCTCATATATGCTTTAGAGGTGACTATCCTAAAAAATGTTACGAAATTCACGATTGTGTGTACAAATGGTTTCAATAGTTTAAAAGTATTTTTTAATTATTTTTACTCATTTCAAAAAACTGTTTCACCCCAGGGGCATAATTTGAACAATCTTGAACGATGGGGAACAGTTTCCTATAGCCAAAATAATTTCTTCCTGAGAAAAAATATTTTACACGTCTGTGATTTTTTATCAAAGAGGCGTAACTGGATATAGTGACAAGGGTACACACCAAATGCCTTTGATCTTAACGAAAATGTACAGTTTTATTTTAAATAGTTACAAGTGTTAACAAAAGGGATTTATATCGGTCGTTCTGTGCTTTGAAAAGCCAAATAGAAAATTGAGTTCAATTACCAGTGTATTTTTATACTTGTAATTTATTACTTATTACTTATGATTTATTACTTGTTACTTATAATCAAATACTTATAACTTATTATTTATTACTTATTATTTAATACTTATTATGTATTACTTATAATGTATTACTTATAATTTATCACTTATTATTTATAACTTCTGCTTTGTTCTTGTGGGGGCAGATCCTGGAGAAACATAATATGTAGTAAAAAAGAATTAGAACTTTTGTACATTATTAGTAACATCTGTTATACTGCTATAAATGTACATTATGCCGTTATCTACATAATTATTTTGCATAATAACCTTAACTGGGACATTCTGTGTAGGTGTACATGTATGGCATAACAGTAAATCACAAGCAGCTGTGTAACAGCTAGGCAGAACTTCTTAGTTAATGTGATTGACTTCAGGATCATAACACGATATTAATTCCTCATACAGTCTGAAACCATCCTCTGCGTTACTTGGTGTCCGAAGGTCTGGTTTGAAACAATATGCTAATTCAGTGAACACATTACTACATGTTTGTTTTGGGCGAGCATACAATTCCAGGCACAACTCCACGTCATCTAAGTCAACTGGTTTTCCAAGGTCCTGTCCCCCATACAATTCCGGAACGTGATGGAGCACAAATGGTTTACCACAAGAAAGCTCGCGGTACATCATTTGGGCGCGTATGTTGTGAAAATTCCATGGATTGGCTATGCGATCCAGTTCTGCTTGCAAAACATGAATGAGACAAAATCTCAAACATTCTACGTGAATTGTATTCAGAGAATAAAACCTGCCACGATCTCGTAAATATTTCAATTTATTAATCCACCAATGGACTCCCTGTCCCCATAAGTAACTCCACCACGCTTCAATTCTCTGATTCGAAGTACTTTTCCCGTACATGAAACTTTTCATACCCGCCAATGAGTCCCTGTGATTATAGTGAAGAAGCGGTTTTAAGAAGCTAATATTCGAATTTTCAGTTCCACAATCCCCTCGTATACATCGTGGAGCACATTTCATTTTCTTAATAGTATTAAGATAATAGTACGCGATACATTTTGGGTCATTGTTACTTGAGCCGACCTCCAGCCACATTATTCTACGACTATATCCATCTATAGCCCCATGAATGCAGAACCCAAATGGTTTTAGTTTATCGCAACCGTCTATATGCCGGACAAAATTTAGCCTGTGGGCTTTACGGGATAAAACACCTTCCGGATCTACTTCTTTCATTATACGCATTACTTCATTTCTTTTCACCTTTATTTTATAATCATTTTCCAAACGTCGCCACATGCTTCTGTAGCCAATACAATGTCCACTTAACTGAATTTCGTTTGTAATCATATTATTAACGTCTTCAAATGGTGTACTTTCAACATTTCGACTGCGAAAGTTGTTTACTTTTAAAATGCGTTTTAAATGCCGAATACTTATGCTGATATTGTGACATCTGTATAATATAAGAACAATTTCACAGTATTTAAATCTCGCAAAAAATACTCTTTGATCTTCTGAAGTCTGCTCAATGCATCATGACTGTCTGATCGCACATATGAGGTCCCTGTTGCCATAGACAAGTCTATTGTCTACATAAAAGCCAGACAGGACGACAAAAGCACGGCCGTCGAAATCTGAAAAGAGGAAAGTGGCATGAATCAGATAAGTATTTCATTTGGTGGATTATATACTATGCTATAGCTTAAATTCTGCTGAAATCTATATTTAATTACTCTACAAATGGTACATATACCGGTAAGGTATTTCATATTCTAAAATATGCTGTTGGAGATCTCAAACGCTTGCTAAATATACTTCTGTACTACAGTCGGCTTTCTATGTTAGTATTTAGAATGCATTATATACGTACTTGATTTGAAAAAGCAGACTTCTAGTCCTAATCTTATAGCTTTTGAGGGGTTATATGGTGTATGGTATTTAAAATATGTAGTAAAATAGAGTAAGAACTATTGAATTGTTTTTAAATAATACTACATATTTTTTAGGTAGACATATTTTATACTCATTTAGCAGCACCTTTATATGTATTATTTTAAATGTACTAAATGTATTATCAAAATTAAGGTTCTTTTTTACATAATTTTCATAACGAATACTTACACAATTAATTTCGATGAAACATGGAAGTTTCATTCCATTTCTGTGAAAAATAACTGTACGTCTTGTTCACAAAAGAGCATGCTCTCGAATGATGCGCTCGAAACCATGCCAAATAAATAATAACTTATCAGTAACAAATAATAACTTATAAGTAATAAATTATAACTTATAATTAATAAATAAATGATAACATATAAATAATAAATGTCCCTCCAGGGCTTCCGTAGGAGACATCATTTTGAATTTATGTGGGCTGAAAATCTGAATGATACTGTTGTTATCACACTTTCCTCAAGGACAAATACTGCCGGGATCCCATGTTTTGTATCAAAGACTGAATAATTGATTTCCTTTCTTGTCAGTTTCACAGCGGCTTAAACATAGCGCTATTAAAGCAAATCAAGAAGTATATATCGTCGCACTGTAGAACATTCTTACTAGTGCTATATGGTCGTACTGTAGAACATTTATACTTAAAATATTGTTAGGTCACGCTATCTTTATTCTGTAGAACATTAATACAAGTGGCTTGTGGCGATATTGCCGTACTCTGAAACAATCATACATGTTGTAGGCTACCTTATCGAAATACATTAGAACATTTATAGGTCGCTATGTTTATCATCCATACTACTAATAGATCGCCATACAGCCTTGGTGTACAAACGATAGTACCTCTAGCTGGGAGCGAACTCGCACCATCACGGCGACAGCGCCTAGCCCTGCAATTCCTAGCCCCTAGCGACGCAACCAACTTAGCTAGCCGGGGCAACCCCAAAAAAGGTTGATCGAATAGCCCTAATATACGTAACCATCACTGCATGACATCGGTAACGGGTTATTTAACTGATAACAGAACTGACTATATGATCGGGGAGACTTTTTACGGCCGCTACAATGCGTAAATAGCTTTACTGTGAAACATTCATTATAAAATTGCTATTAATATCGCTGTCCCGCATATCATTCATTATAAAAGGGGTAGGTCTCTTTTGGTCATAATGTAAACTTCTAATAATACTTGATGTATATCACCATTGCAGTATTTAATAACATTCAATATTAGTGGTAGGTCGATTTTATTTCCCCGATAAACTTTTCTTTTCTTCATAAACTTTAAACACCTACCAGAGTCGTGCATAAAAAAGAGGATTAACAATCATCTGTAGATGCGTTTATCATCAAGAATGCAAAGTGCTGTAGATTTTTAATATGCCGATGGTTTATAAAAAACGTGGATAAATTAATATTTCCTGATATTTTCTTAAGTTTATTACTCATAACTCCATAAATCACAGTCTGAAAAATACCTTGTTGAATTACATTTGTGATTTTTAAACTTAACCTATTTTTAACCAGCAAAGCTGGTTTTACTAATCACAATTCTGAAATCGGTGAACGAGGCACTGGCAATCGGCGATTTACGCATTTTAGAGTAATCAGAGTAAGTAAAGTAGTCCCCAAGTTCCTGTTACGTGTTAAAGTTGGCGCTTGCCACGTTAGTATCGCTAAAAGAATACTTGACTGCTTCACTGCGCTGTCCCTTATTCAGAACACAATCGACAACAGTAAACCAATTTTATCTGGGGGTTGTAGCCGCCAGGGATTCTTTAGCGAGCCACAGATATGTTACCTTTAGGTAGAGATATAAACGATATTCCCAATGTTAGGATATTACAATAGCCAAATTAAATCTGAAATATTTAATGTATCTTTTCTGCTAATTCGAAGCTCAAAATAACAGTGAAAACAATTTCTTTATTTTGTCATTTTAAAGCCATTTCAATATTGGACGTTTGTTCCGCGGCTAAACTGTTTGTTTCAAGAAATATTTTTTTAATCATTAACAATAACGATAATGATAAATTTCCATCTTAGCATATTTTTCTTCAATTGTCCACTTTATGAAATCAATGCGCAAATGCTTTCACTTGAATTTTAAAGACATATTGCGAACATTTGTTTATTATTTGATGGTAGGCGTTCATGAGCGTTGTAAATCACTGAACATGAAGCAATCATCATTGCTGAATATGTTTATATATTGGATTTCCACATATAAGCTTGATCAGTAAACAGTAAACTATTGAGATGTGTAAAATTTTACATATTAAAACTAGTATACCAGATATTACTCGTACAGAAATAAGGACATGTAAGATTTACAGATCTATGTATTCGAAACATGCTACGAGCAAGCGCGGTACGTGTCCGGCTATCACGTACGTGGCAGGAGACACGTCGACAATAAGGCAATCAGTGGTCCAAGGAACGGACTATGATTTGTTTCAGGAATAATGCATAATTTACATTTTTTCAAAAGGTTAAGATGTTTACTCGGTTTACGTTTTCGATTAAGCTAGAGATGACTACTAATTTGTTCGGAGTACATGAAATCATAGGCGCAGTGACACATTGAATATGCAAATGTCAGTGACGTCACAATTTCCCGCGTTTTGAAGAAAGCCAAATAACAGTAAAAGTACGTGTGAATATAGAGGACAAACCATGATGAAGCCTAAACTTAAAACGACACATCTGTCTGCTGAAACTGATGTTATATGAACGGATCGTAAGCTAATGGACATTTATCCCAGCTCCTTAACAACCAAAACTCAATGATATGTTTACGAATGTCTTAAATCTGGCATCTTTTTCTAATAATATGCTACATGAAAAAAATCATCGGCAGAGCCTCGCCCCTCCGCTCCCCATATCGGCCTCGCCTGATAACACTTATATCGCAAGACAGTAACCTGTTATTCTCTATTTGCCGGTCTGGGTGTCATATTACCCGAGCCGTAGGCGAGGGATAATATGACATCCAGACCGGCAATATATCCTCACATACCCTTTCAAGGAACCAAATAATTGTTTTATTATATTTCAAAGACTTTTTCAGACAAAAATAAAAAGAAAACATCGATTTTTCGTTTATTTCGCTAACTTAATGCCGAACGGCTTAATTCCCCACTGAGAACCTCAATAATTACATGTCCGACGTCATTAATTTACCTGCAAGACATCACTTCTATAGAAATTGAATGAACTATCGATTTGGTATTTATTTACAAATTTTAAGAATAATATTATCGTTTTCAACGTAAATACATAACACAAATATTTTCTGTTGCAATTAAAGTAATCCCTAAGCATACCGCTTTATAATTTACAAGATCCGCATGAAATTATGCATTTTTACCGAAATTCAAAACAAAATGGCGGACGACAACAAAAGGTGGGAGGCCAGAGAGGAAAATTAAGGCACGTGCGTTCATATCTAAGGCCGATCCGTAAATACGGATATACATCAACGGCAAATTATCCAATCAAATTCAAGCAAATTTCTTTGCAGCATAATAATAATGCACACATTATTACAGTTAGATTGATACTAAGATTAGCATAATTTTAATTCTATCTACAGTCGTCATTGGAATTCCATCAATAAAAAAGACAATATATCTAACGGCAACATGCAGTTCCATCAAACTTATGTAAAATAAATATTAGTCATGTATCATTATTTTACATAAGTTAAGAAATAATAGACCATTAAAATGGCAAGATTTACATATTCCATAAAATTTAAACATTCAAACAAAAAACTAACCAACACAAATCATCGTTTTAAATACCCACAAGTAATATAATACTGACAACAATGTTATATATCGTAGCCGAATCACTATTCATCCGCGTTATCAGCGATCAAAACAAATTTATGAAAATGACTTACTTTTGCCATCTGACCACTTCAGGCAAGCAATCAATTTCTATAAGGATCTTAAGCATCCCTTATATTGATAATATCCGCGGAAAATATAACTCTCTGACATCTTGTTTACTCCGTAAGATAGCAATACGCCGAAAGTCTATGATGAAATTCAACAACAGCAACAAAGCCATTTTCATTTCGTTTAAATCGAAAACAAAATGACCCAGACGCTGACATCATTTTCAGAACATCGTCTGTGTGATCTTACAACATCCCCGAAACAAAATAAAAACACTAGAAACACATTTTCAATCAAAATTTCCAGTTTATATCCAGCAAATTTCAATGTTGTCATATGCCGCTATGAAAGTTTACACAAATGACGTCATACACTAGACCGATTTATTTAATTAAACACAACTTCAGAAGCCTATAAATGATAGATTCCTTTATCTAGACTCTAGCGCAGTTAATTTTATTTATTTATTTTAACTTATTTTGGCAAATGGGAAAACGGTAGGATAAATTCTTTTGGGACTAGCTTATGTATCACCCGATACGACCGAATTACACACGTTTTAAGTTCGCTCTACTAGGCGATAGAAAGGGACATTTCATGGATTGTGCTCGTTTTTTTCAGGGTATGTGATAAATAGAATACATCATTCGTGATCATTTTATACTGAAATTATTAAACTCGTCATCTAAATCGATATAAAACTCGGCAAAAGCCTCGTTTTATATCGATTTAGACGACTCGTTTAATAATTTCAGTATAAAATGATCGCTCATGTTGTATCCTCTATATCAATTTTATCGTTAAACGTTCTACTTTTGCCTTCCCAGAGGTTGCGATACTTTTTATCAGCTTTATCAGCTTGATAAGTCAATGTCACAATAGCACCTTAAATAAATTAGCAAAATGAATTAAAGGATAGTTATCTGAAATTAACGATTCATTACAGTTTACCGAATGGCAATAACGCCTTGTCAAGAGAAAATAATGATGTGTTTCAACCTAGCTATTTGTCAGCGACAACAATACAAATGAACTCGAAACAACACTGATATTGTGACAGAGTAAGCATTTAAGAGCGTCAAAAAGTGAAATACGCATATCAGGAATTGCCACATTCAGAAAAAAGAGCCTCCCAACACAGTAAAGAAGAAGACAGAGAGCATGATAAGTAAAATGATCAGTTTTTAAAAAGAAACCACAAACAATTACCAAAAATGGACACCCGAGGGGTTACCGCCTTTGAACGGTAGGTGGCAAATCAAATTGTCACTGGGGGTTTAAACCAGGTTCAAGGGTGCACCAACTTCACCTTTGCCCCAACAGGTTCTCATATCAACACACAATTACATGTTGTCTAGGTGAAATAACTCCAACCCACCCATCAGCTTAACAATGTTGCATGCAAAGCACACAGACATACCAAAACATAAGAAGCTAAAATCATTGCAAAGCCAAAGGGTGCTCAATGATCTTACCAAGACCAGAGCTCCTGGAGTAAAATCAACAAGAACACGATGACATGAATAAAAGAAATAAATCGAGCTTCTATGTTCTTTTAAGAAAAGATTTCCCCATAAACCTTCATAAAATCTTAATCCCCTGCCACCGTCGTGCAACCAAAAACGTAAGCATAATGATCAGATGTGTTCATCACCAGGCCTACAGAGCGCTGTAAAATATCATGTTGGTAACCTTTCTTTTTAAATTTACAGATGGTTTTTACGAATAACCGAGAGAAAATAACATTGCCATTTATCTTCTTTAGTTTTATCATAAATCTCCATAAAAACTGGCTGCGAGAAACCTTGTTGCAATGGTGATTTTAAACTGCACCTGTATTTTTGAAAGGTTTCATAAGTATTTGTGAAATCACACAACAAAATGTCACGAAAAAGTTTACCTGTTTATTTTCAAATTAATTATGAAATAATTTATTTTCTTTATCTTGTGAGAGGACAAAACGACGCTGATGGACAGGATGGGTTTTTCCCCGTCGCAAAGTCCACAAGCCCTGTTTAGAAAAAGGAGAACCATGCATATCCGGAAATGCACGTGACAATGATCAGAAACCCAGACATTCTAAAACAACTATACATTGTACAAATAGTGTACAAATATTTATAAACAAAATCTACAGATCAGATTCAGAAATAAAGATAAAAAGGTTACTTTGAAAGCCACCGTACACGGCCGATATGAAAATATTGCAGGTTCGGTTTGATTGGGCCTATTCATGGGCAGTAATGGACATGCATTCTTCTGCCCACGCCGCCTAGACTCAGGTTTAGCGCAACTCAATATTTACACAAATAAACAGTACAATTTTGATCCATTCCAAATGATGGTATGCATATGGCGGTGAACATGGAACTTCAATGCGGTATTTTCAGATTTAATACCATTCCATGTTTAGCGGCATCTAGTCCATAGATAAAAGAATGGGTTTGCCCTAACCGAAACAAAAATGGATAAAACAAAACAAAATAGAATTTTAACAGGGGATCTGAGAATATAAATCCTGCATATCATTGACAACGCCAAAGGCAAAATTTAAAAAGAAGAAGTATATCATTGGGGTGATTGAACAATATCTGAATCTATTATGGCTGAGAAATTGAAACCACCAATGTATAAACTGGCCGAATTATTTAAACAAAAAAAAAATTAGATGTACTATTTCCAAAGTACATAAGTATCGTGCTCAACGCCCTTCAAAGGAAGTTACTGATAACAGAACTGATTTAATGTACGGAGAGACGTTTTACAACCGCCACACGGCACAAACAACGCTACTGTGATATTGAAATATACTGAAAGAAATAAGGTTAGCAAGTAAAGTATCATAATAAAATACCATAGGAGATATTCAAATGAAAGAACTGTTTAGTTGGAAATCAAAAAATACCTGATTACACATGGAGTACATGACAAATCACTAACAATTAAAATATAATAACTTTTATGTAATCCTTTTTTATTAATTAAAGTACCGCATTATCTCGACGTATCCTCGCGCTCGGTTAAATACATAGATAGCATATACAACGCAGCGTGCGAGACTGACGGCGAGAGGTCAAAGGTGATGAAATCGATAATTACCTACGCGTGTTGTTTAACTTTGGAGTGTCATAACGTTTGCTGTTAATTGGAATTTTCGAAACAGTTGATTTGCCGGGCAACCAAATTGGGAATTTCAAGGTGGCCCGGCGGACACTCGCTGGAATTTTTTGGTAGTCCGCATGGTCGAATGCGGTAGCCCGCGGGAACCGGGCAATGGATTTGTTGTGCCCTGTGACGTTCATTTTGGTAAATGTAGACTATGCTTTCGTATGCGATCGGCACTTGCTTTTGTTCGCTTGTGAAAGTGCCTTAGGTTTCTCAAAGATCTCAATGCTTGAGTGGTTTGAGAATATTTCTTGCTCCGACTTGATGATATTTTGTCATTTTTTAAACCATTTGCAAAGGCGGTTATCTTCCTATGAAAACATTACAATTGTTGAAAACGCCTTAAAACTAGAACTCCTTGTTTTCTTGAGCAGAAGCTAGTAAAAAGTATACCGTGCATATGAATGTTTATCTTCTAAAAATGATGTTATCTTATACTTTAACATTCAGACAAATAGTAGGTGCAGATGGTTTATTGCATTTCTTATTAAAAAGTATTATTGTTTATGTAATTGTAAATGATCATAACATTTCGTTATTTACTTACCTACTACAGTTTAATGCAACATTGTGAATGTGTATCTTAGCCAACAGAAGCCCAGAAGAAGTTCATCTTTAGCAGAAAAATATTTTTTCTAATTTTAACGGAACCGGTATTTATGGGTTCATCTTTTCCGAAATTGTTAATAAAATCAGGGCACAAGATCATAGTCGGAGACCAGTCTCTGACTTTACGAGCAGCTTACATTCGGTAATGTTCGGATATCTTCGCTACACTAAGCCCGGTTCGTACTCGGAATTTCCGCTTTACAATCCAGTTGAAAAGATAATACAGAAACCATCGTCGTGATGTCTTCTACCGTAAATATAAACACATGTATCAGAAAATATACAAAACTTGATGAATAAAGGTGATGTTTTCATACATATGAGCTGATGAAGCAAGACAAATATTTTACAAAATTTCCATTCCAAGAGTAAAGCCAAATTAGGGATGAGACAACGAATATTCGAATGTTACTTTGGTATTCGAATATTCGAGACATTTTTAAAAAAATAAAAACAAGATACACATGAGATGTATCTTCCTAAAGACTGTTGCATTTTAATTACTGGCTCGTCGGCGAGAATTCTAGAGGTACATCACAGATTTGATCTGATGAATTGGATACGTGCAACATCCGGTTGAAGCAGCTGTTTAACAGTTTTGAAGCATCCAAATTGACAGAACACAAGCCAGAGTTTGGAGACTGGTCTCCAATCTCAGTGACATGATCTTGGACCCAGGAAGAAACACAAGCAAAACCAACATGTATTTGTTTAAATAGCTAAACATCGCGAAAGAAGAGCTTACGTCTGGGGTCCGTGGATGAGCTTGTCCAGTTGTAGCGCGACTTGCGGCGGAATGATGTCTCGTCAACGAGAATGTATACAGCACGGTGTAAACATTACAATGAGTACAGTGAATGAGCTTTTTTGTCGCTTCGAACACAATTTTGCTGGATGCGGTGTCAATGAAACAGGTACATTCTTCTCGTGAAACTGAGTCCGTGTATAACTATATGCTCGCATTTGAAACAACAAACCTAAACCAATGCCTGTGGGATTGAGCCGTTCTTATTGTTATCGTTATGATAACGAATGGCGAATACACAGTTCAGATCTGGGATGTTGTAGTTTTTACATTTAAACATTATTATGCAGGGGTCTACATATTGCTTACACACGCAACTCGAAAAATACGAACCTACAGACGACATGCTGTTGTAATATTCCAATTTTATTTAAGCCCATAATTATTTTTAGCAGAGTCTTAACTTTTCAATCAAAAACAGATTGAATTTGATACATATACCTAATGACAATTAAGACTGTTACTGTTTGATGTTATATACAGAATAAATTGAGCTTACAACATTGGTAAAAGGGATTTATTTAACCAGAAAGTTTTTAAATAGTTTTTTCCTTAAATAATGTCATGACCCCTGATATCTAATTTCAAATTTCCCTGATATTTGCCCAACTTTAAAATGTCTCTAACCAATTAAAATATTCCCTTACTTTTCCCTGACCTTAAATGTTTCCAAACTTTTCCCTAACTGTGAGAATCCTGGCTTTTATTTTTTATGTTCTCTTCGAGGATCTGAACAAACCTTAAAATATTTTGAATAATATTTAATTTCATAGGTACATGTATCAGGAAAGGCCACGCCCTGAAAACACAGCTTCCAAGGAATTTAACTTGAAAATACCAAGGCAACAGTTTCAAGGATTAGTATATTTTCATTAAATAAAGTCAAAATTATACTATAATTTTAGTTTTTGTGTGTCCAGAAAGTTGTCCCTGACTTCATGGTAAGCAAATTCTTGCTGGTATTTGGTATAGAGCATTTATCAACATCTTCAAAGGTGACTTGTTTGTAGATTAGTCAGTTATCCCATTCTAGGCTCAACTCCATTGCTTCCTAGGCTATTGCATGGTGCAAGATAGATAGGGCAACAGCAGCTCCATATCAATGAAACATTTGTTAACATACAATGAAGCAATGACATGAAGCCAAATCAACCTAATTTTCCAATTAAATGAACTATGGCAGCTTAATAGTTGCTCGATGACCTGCAAAAGCTTGTTGAATGATTCAGCCAGCATCTGAAACATCTAAAGTGTGTGAACATATTATGTACAACAGTATTCAAATTAAATATTTGTTATTTTCTTGATGTTAAGTTGTATGATAAGCCAGCATATTAATGAGAAAGCTAGTCATAAAACCAAAGGCTGCATGCAAAATTTGAAAAATTGTATTCTCTTTTAAATCACAAGGCAGTTGGTAGACTTTAACCGCAGCTGAAAATTTAGCACCACAGAAGTGACCATATATTATACTTCTTTCACTACAAATATATTGATACAGAGTAATGATCATTAATTTTTGATCAATCAAGCAACCACAAACTTCGCTGGCTTCAACTGCCACCATTAGGTTGGAATTTCAATATGATGTTCAGGATTCTGACAATCACACCTCGTTATCATAGATACTTTTATTCTTCAAGTGCTAAGCACAACATTTGTCTGTGGCAGTACCACACATAAACAATAGGCAATTCATATGAAACAAGAAATATCTTTAAAAAAACAGATAAACGGCGTTGATGGAAAATATTTTTATATATAAGAAAGAAAGAAATAAAGAGCGTGCAAAAATTTCGTCTGGTGATAATACGTCGATTAAAGAAGAATGTCTAACATTAACTGTACATTTATTCAGTTTCAATAAAAATACCTCTTGTGGAGTTAGTACTAATGACGAATAAATGTTATTAAAATACAATAAATGAAAATAATAACAACTTGTTACAACAGCCAAATCTACCAACTTTTACGTAAATTAACTTTAAAAAAAGTGTCCCTCCCGAGTATTGAACCCAGAGCCTCCGCTTGAAAGGCGATTGTGATAACCACTAAACCAAGGCGTTTTGAATATCTGGACTAGAAATTAACAATCAGTATGAAAGGAACTAGAAAGGAGCCAGTAAGAACCAGAAATATCTGCACTTCTCTTTCGTTTTACACTGTGTATTGTACTCGAGTGTTTACCTGACACCCATGAATATTCCATATAAAATCGTATTTAAGCCATCAATTGACTTAACTGGTTATTTATACCGTAAATATATTTTTCTCCAATAAAACTATCGCTTTTAAAAACGAAAATGCCCGAACATATAAGTGCCATGTAAAAACTAACACACAATATAAAAATCGTTACGGTAATCATTTACGAGACCCACTAATAACCAATCAAAATAATCTATTTGATTTTCCCGCTGCATAATAAGTTTTATTTACAATATTTCATTGGTCGAAAAACTAGGTCAAAAGTGAGCTTAGACAGCTAACGCCGAAAAATACTGTTAGATACAATAGCACTCTGCTAAATGCTCAAACTGTATTAGAGTTTGGGTATGTACCATTTTAAATTAACAATTAAAAAGTTGTGTGTGTTTGATTTATACTTTGCATACCGAGAAATATCCATAAAAATGCTTGTTATGTACCATTTGGCTATTAATCACCCTCTGCAGCATGCTACCTGCTCTGTAACATAGCTTGCATGGTGAGTGCTACTGCACATCAGCACAATGGCCATTAGCTAGGCTCCCTTAGTGCAAGAGGACCTATGGGTTCATGTTAGACAAGGCAGACAAATATTCACTGTTTGATTCCAGGATGGATATCTTCCAAATTATAGTGAATAGATTGTAAGTATCCAATTTGCAAACATTACAAAAACTACAGATTTGACCAACAGAACCAGTATGAATGATTACTTTAGCATGTGAAAAATGGTAAATATTCACTGACCTATATATTCTAAATGATTGGACCTTTGCGTTGTATGCATGAGAAATTGTACCGGGAGATACCTGCTAGGATATCTTGTTTTATGACATATGAAACACCTTCGGCCTCAAATGAACAACCATGATAAATCTAGAATAAAATGGGAATAGACAATATGAACAGTTCTTTTGAAGAAAATATACATGAGCATGTCCGCACAAAAACAACAAGAAAAAGTAGGGAGCAAGTACAATAGTAGGTAAAAATAGGGGCCACTTCGTTTCCATAGTGTTCAACTATCTCTCTTTCTAGATTCGACAGTTTATGACCAAATATTGTCACTGTGATGTTATATGTAATTAGAAACAATGCAATGAGAGAGCAGTTCATTATGGCTGAATATATCCATTTTAAACTATAAATATTATGAAGATGATATTCATTTTACTTAATCAATTAATCAAGCATCAGCATGTTTATTTGATATGGTGAGTTTGTGTTACAATAAGCATGAGAAAACAGAATAAAAAAGTTCATTCCGACATTCCATATTACATTGCCTACTATTCTACCTCTAGCCAGTAATGTATGGTTTCTATACTAGCTGAAACCCCCAGGTTGCATAATGCTTGCATTGCCTGGTTAATGGCTAATATGGTCATGCATCACACCATTCACCTTGCTTATGTGTTACAAAGCCAACTAGCACTAAGCAGAAGGTGATAAATAACCAAAGGGTGCTAATATAGAAAAAAACATGGTGATTAAAAAGCATAGTAATAACATTGAAACAGTAGACTTTAAAAATTGTTGCTGATCCATGTGAAATGATCTGTTTTTGGCAGTCGAAAATACAAGTATTATGCAATCTAGACAAAACATATTGTTTAGCAGAGAGTAACCAAACAAGCTATGCATTTAGTTTCCTTTAGTCTACAGTTCTTTGCGTACACTTATTCTGTATACAGTTGGAGTTCTCTACTAACACTTTTACTAGGGGTTCTCAGCGTACATCTGCCCTGTCACTGTGAGGTTCTCTATGTACAGTTTAGCTCTTTTTAAAACATAATTTTCTTGGATTTAGTACAATTTATGGGTAATGTATGTGATGTATGCTGGGTCTTGCCGAAAATTCTCGAAGTTGGAGAAATTTTGGACAAATTTTCTTAAGGGATGACTATCGAAGGATTTCGGCATTTCAGCTGTGCAGTGTTCTGACTAAACTGTTGTCACACCCGAGATGCCACCATATTTAAAAGATTCTCTGATTGCTGCCGTAAAGTAACAATACAGTGAAACACCTCCTAAGTCAGGGGCATAGCTAGCTCTCTATTTACCTCGATTCTTAATTGTTCCACGTCCGGCACCCGGCACCCACCAGGAAAATTTTGAAAATAATGGTGTAATCTGCTGGGGATCTTTGAATGCTTAGATGGGTTCTCGATTCAAGGGTTTGTTTAGTATAGAAACAACAAGGAACATTTGATATGCACATGTAACACGTTACACTTGTCTGTACCCAGGTTGCAACTTAATCGATTGACAATTTACTAGTTTGTTCATTCGGCATATAAAAAGACAAAAATATACATATTAAATCACCCTACCACTACGTAGGTTTCTTTTTTTACTTCAAAATGTCTTTTTTTGGTCAACAAACACAATAAAATCGTTTAACGGTTCATTTCCTGGTTAGTCAACTCCATTTTGGACATAGTTCGTCAATATGGCGACGACTGCATTATTTCCGAGGTGATTACGTAGAATAACCGAAGCGTAATCCGAGTGCAATGTTATTAGTGTACTATGTTTACTTTACATAAGAAGTTAGAAAAGTAACTAAAAATAGTTAGACCTAAAAAAAACCCTAAAATTCTATTTGCAGATCTAACCACCAGTCATCGGTCATTTGTGAATATGTTTTGTAAATAGCCGATGACTGAACATTTCTCTATGAGAAGTTGTATAGCACGTCCTGTTACATTGTATAGTACACTTGGCCTTTCGATGTCGCCATGTCTGTTGCTTAGATCTGTTCCTTTACGCCTGAAGGTTTGTAAGTGGGTTACTTATCTCACCCTAATGTATCTTACTTCCACGAACATGAATCCTTTCGGGGATCCCTTATTTCTAAAGTTTGTTGTTTGAATCAGGGTAATTCGATTAAACTTTTCTGGGGTTGTCCCGGCTTGTTCACTCAGTAGCGTTGTCGGAATTGCATGGCTTGGCGCTGTCGTCGTGACGGTACGTACGGGTTTTCTCACCGGTAGAGGCAATATCACTTGAAATTCATAGTAGCGCTATTTGTGTAAAAGTCTACCAATACATATCGTTACATATCAATAGATTGAGGCCTTTTAAAATTAATGAAGTGAAAAATAATGTTAGATAAAAGCCACAATAAAAACCGTAAAAAATTGACCTGCAAATAACAGAAATAATTAACTGTAAGAAAATGTTCCGCACTTTTTTCGAGCGACATTACGCGGGATGTAAACAAATATGCCGCGCGTGTTAAATAAGGTTAATGTATGTTCATAAATATAATTGTAGTCGTATAGCTTTTCATCTGTACACATTTAATATCTTTGTCGTCAGCTACTGAATTGAAAACTATAGTTCACTTAACCGATTTTTTGGTTAAGATACATTGTACAAGTGTACGTTTATTGTTAGAGCACATGTAATTGTTCTTTTTATAAATGGTGGGAAAATCAGCTGTGCTGGACAGCTAGCCGAATCGAAATAATTATCAGGGATTATAGAGTGTTGTTATTTTTCAATGAATTTATGTTATTATTCAGGCATTTCTGTCGGTTTTGTTAATAATATAATGGGGAGAGTGGCATTCTTTGCACTACTTTTTAACCGCAAGGCTATCTATGCATAAAAAGTAACGTGTTATCAGGTCAGTATCGTAGCTTGCAGCGTGTTGTTCTTCAATTTTAGGCGGAATTTCTGGCCTGAGCGATTAAAAAGTACACCAAAACTTATTCAAAATCGATCAGGATTCGTAAAATGTTGTGATTGCAATGCCTGCACCCGTTTCCGTCTTTTCTCATGGTCACTACAGAACCTCGCATATTAGCCGAACTTATATATCGAAGTTGAAAACTGCGTGTCTTCTTAGGATGCTTGCTTTTGAATACCAGCTTTAAAGACTGTTAGCCTCGCCGCCAGTATAAAACGATAATAACTTAATAAGTTCAGCATTGTGTTTTGGCATGTAGTGATTCAGCAAGGAAGTAGGATAACGCAAATGAATTCTAAGCCAGAGAGAAACGCCATCAGTAGACCATCGATGGGCATAATGCTTTCATCTTCTGCATCTTCGTTTCTGTATAGTTTGTCCCTTTTAGTTCCAGATTTCGTTTCCTTCTTTGCATCATTCTTCATTCTTTATATCAGTCTTTGTTTCTTTCCGAGGCTTATTATATGTTGTCTGTAGAACTTGCATGCACAATTATGCAATTTTCGTTGTTTTTTCATTCATGGTAGATATTAATGTATCATGATTGATTTTCCCTCTGCGTTTAAGGGCTTGGGACCTTTTGTAAATCACATATGACACGTCATATACAGCACAAACTTCTATGCTAACAGGTTTACTGTCGTTTTAGTGCTTTTTATGTTTGTTAAATTTGTATATGACTTATTGCATGTTCTTCACAAGCCGCATTAAAAATCCAGTCGTGTAGTTTGATCTATCCTCTTTCATTCCTTGTGTAATTCTTTGTTTTATTTCGTAGTTTCATTTCCAGTTTCATTCCTATTTTTTGTTCTTATTTCATTCTTTGCTTGTTTGTTTCTTTCATAATTTCATTTCTTTTTTTGATTATTTTTAAATGTTATCTTTGATTTATTAGTTGTTTTATTCTGTGTTGCATTCATTGTTTCGTTTTTTTTTGTATCTTTCTACATGTTTTGTTTTGGTCTGTTTCATTCCTTGTTTAATACACTCGTCCCTTCTTTGTTTGTTTTTTTAAATTTCATTTTAAGTTTCATGCCTTGTCTCATTCTGAATTTTATTTTTTTGGTTCATTCTATTTAACTTTTCATTTCGTTTTTTTGTTTCATTATATGTTTCTTCTCGATTTGATTATTTGTGCCATCCTTAGTTTGACTGTTAAAGTCATTTTCGTCCCAAGCTTGATTTATATTTTACTCGTAATTTCATTATTTGTTCAATTGCTTTCTTCATTCTAAATTTCACTCTTTATTTCACACTGTGTCTCATTCCATGTACTTGTTTCAATCTTTGTTTTTTTTATTGATATATTACTTCTTTATATTTATCCTTGCTTCGTTCCTTATGTTTTATCTCTTTCTTTCATTTTTGGTTTCTTTGTTTCATTACTAGTTTCATTCTTTCCTTCAGTGATTTATTTTTAAATTCAATCGTCATTTCGTTCTTCATTTCAATGTTGTTGTTTTTTATTCATTATTTGTTTACGGTTTAGTTCCACTCATTGTTACATTTTATCTTTTAATATTTAATTCTTTATTTATTTATTTGTTTCAATCGCAATTTCATTCTTTGTTTCAGTCGTCCGTACACGTTTCATTCTCAATTTCATTTTGTTTCATTCTTTCGTTCATTGTTTATTCTTGATTTCAATTATAGTTGTTTCATTCTTTCTTTTGATGTTTCAATTTTTTGTTTCAATATTCAGTATTTTTTTCCACACTTTGTTTCATTCTTTCTTTCAATGTTTTTTTTTTATTTCATTACTCCTTTCAGTTTTAAGTTCATTCTTTGTTTAAGTCTTCCTTTTAATTTTGTTATTTGTTTCTCTACCCTATTCGAGAGATAAATAAGATGTATGTTTTGGACCTCCGCTGAACCTCCAGTGGAGGGCAAGGGACACATACAGACACAATATTACATAATTGGCGTTAATTCTTAATTTATAACTTAATTTTTTCTCTCTTATTACGTTTTCCATTGTATTTCAGTGTTTGTTTCATTCTTTTTTTAATAACATTTTTTTTTTTCATTTTTAATTCCATTATTTGTTTCATTCTTTGCTTCTTACTTCATTCTTTATATCAGTCTTTGTTTCTTTCTGTGTTTCCTTCTTCCTTTCAATGTTTCATTTTTAATTTCAATATTTGTTTCAATCTTAATTTCTTTCTTTGAATCCTTCTTCCTTTCTTGTGGGTGAAGTTAGCTGCCAGTTGCCAGTTGCCAGATGCCGATTTAATTAACAACTGGCAACAGGCAGCTAACTTCACACTTAAGCTGCCAATTCAAACAAATTTTTAAACTGACAACTGGCATCTGGGTGCCAATTCGATTTAAGTCGATGTACTCAGTTGAATTGGCAACTGGCAACTGACACCTGGGTGCCAATTCGACTTTATTTAATGTATTGACTATTTAAGTTTAATTGGCAACTGGCATCTGGGTGCCAAATCGACTTTATTTAATGCATTGACTATTTAAGTTGAATTGGCAACTGGCAAATGGCATCTGGGTGCCAATTCAAAATATCTCGATGATTAGGAATATTTTTGAACTGGCAACTGGCAACTGGCACATGGGTGCCAATTCGACTTTATTTAGGTGCCAGTTGCCAGTTGCCAATTCGAAAAATCTTAATCAGCGGTATAATTCGCATTGGCACCCAGGTGCCAGTTGCCAATTCAAAAAAGTCATAATCATCGAGATATTTTGGCACCCAGATGCCAGTTGCCAATTCAACTGAGTACATCGACTTAAATCGAATTGGCACCCAGATGCCAGTTGCCAGTTTGAAAATGTGTTTGAATTGGCAGCTAAAGTGTGAAGTTAGCTGCCAGTTGCCAATTGAATCGGCATCTGGCAACTGGCAACTGGCAGCTAACTTCACACACATCGTCCTTTCAATGTTTCATTCTTAATTTCAGTCTTTGTTTCATTCTTAATTTCGATCTTTGTTTCCTTCTTTCCTTTCAATGTTTCATGCTTAATTTCAATCTTTGTTTTATTCTTATTTTCTTTTCCTTCTTCCTTTCAATGTTTCAATCAGTGTTTAATTCTGATTTTTTTCTTTGCTTCCTTCTTCCTTTCAATGTTTCATTCTTTCCATCATAGTTTCATTCTAAATTTCATTACATTTTGTATTCTGAATTTCATTTGAAAATGTTTAATATCATATTCGCTTGGAATGGTTCATTCATTACCTCTCTCTCTCTCTCTCTCAACAAAGGAGATAACAGCAAGAGTTGCACAGATAGATATTAGGAAAAATATAGAGTATATGTGGAAGCTGTTGACAAGTGGTGAATAAACAACATCTGTACATTCAGTCTAAATTTCGTCTCTCTCTCTCTCTCTCTCTCTCTCTCTCTCTCTCTCTCTCTCTACATCTTCATCTCAGTATTGTCCTCCTCACCATTTCATGGGGAAGATGTTATATAAGCGTCTTCGCTTATTCTTTAATCCATAACATGACAATTACACATTGTTTTATTAGATTATATGTGCAATTGATTGAATAAAAACTGTCGAAACCTATTCCTTTCTTGCTTTATACTTCATTTCATTAACTCGTACATAATCGGCGTTCAATTCTTAATTTATAACTTAATTTTAACTTTAATTACGTTTTAAATTGAATTCTTTTTCAATCTTTCGTTCATTATTAAAAATGTAATCAATGTATCATTAATGATTTCATTCTTAATTTAATCTTTGTTTCAGTCTGAATTTCATTCTATTTTTCCTTCTTTGTTGATTTTGGTTAATTTCATTGATTTGTTTGTTTCTAATTTTACGGATTATTTATTCTTACTTTCATACTTTGTTTCAATCATTCTTTTATTCCTTACTTCGTTCTTTGTTTCTTAATTTTTATTTCTGTGTTTCATTCTTTTCTAAATTCCTGTTTCAATTAATAGTTATATTATTGTCAAATTACTTATTTCAGTGTTTGTTTCATTTTTTACTGAATATCAATTTTTCATTTTTAATTCAATTATTTGTTTTATTCTTTGCTTCATTCATCATTCCTTGTATCAGTTTTTGTTTCTTTCCGTGTTTCATTCTCATATGCCTCATTCCTAAATTCTCTCTCGCTTTCTCTCTCTCTCTCTCTCTCTCTCTCTCTCTCTCTCTCTCTCTCTCTCTCTCTCTCTCTCTCTCTCTCTCTCTCTCTCTCTCTCTGACTTTCCAATGTCAGTTAATTCTCACACACAGTATCCTACACTGTCTTGCCACTGACAGTTATAATGTGGTACCATATATTACTAATTTAAACGATCAATTTTTCTTTTATCTTAAGGGTATTGTTTTTTTTTCCTAAAATGAACATCGTACAATGAGACCCTACTCATCCTCCATGGGCTACTCAAGTCAGCAAATCTGGATTTACAGTTGTCGCAAAAACAAGGTTATCTCATTCTAGGTCCGGCACGTACCGTATACCGTTCCGTAGCCCGTACTCCAGTGGCGTAGCAAGTCGACAGACGCCGTCACTGATACATGTAACGGTCGGACGGGCTGGACTTATCTGATTCCTACTGCTTAAGGTTACTTTTAACGCCTTTTAATTAAAACAAAAGCACCGATTAATTTTCTCCATGCTCTGTAATTTTTAACGAAGTGTAACAAAATAGCGTTATCAAATTCCACTTGCATACGGTCTTCAAGACATTTCACGGATTCACCTTTTATTCGTTTATAAATACTTATTGATATTCGTTCAGACGGTTATTTGGCAATAAATGTATTCTGTTAAAATATCAGGTATATGCTTTTAATTTAATGATTTTGATATAATTTTCTACAGCCGTGTACTAAAACATCTGTTTCTAAATTGATTATCTCTGTTGTTTTTGTTGTGATTTTTTTCAGAATAAATAGTGCGTGTTTATATTAACATTGTCTAATTTTCAAGCAAATATGTTAGTGAAAATATGTGAACTCATAAAACTGTGGTATCTTGATATTTCGCGTTGGTTTAATTTTCGCGTATTTCGCGCTAGGGTAAATGCGCGAAATCAAACCCTAGCGAAATCAAACCACTGAATATATATTCTTTTTAGAATAATACAAGTGCGTAAATTTAAGCCCTCGCGAAAATATCACTTATGTCATTTGCGCGAAATTTGATTCTCCCGAAATTATATGATTCAACAGTAGATTGCCCACATATGCTTTAACTGATTCGTCTTCCTGTCTTCAATATAAATGGTTAAAGTTGAACTCTACTTTCCTACTACACGAAGGCTTTCCTATCGAAATCATTTTCGTTCGGCGGAATTGCATACTTATTACAATGCTTTTCCGCAATTCAATTTTTGTAGAGAAAATTTTCACCTGAAGAGTTAAAGTTTAACAGGGCCCAAGATCATACAACTAAAGCTGGTGACCAGACTCAAATCTCAAGCATCTGATTGGCTGAAATGGCGACCAGTCCAGCTTCCGAATTATGTATGAAAAAGTTGACATGTTTTAACATGAACAAAAAAAAACACTTTTCGGAAAAAATAATATTCCAACAATTGACAGAATCATGTACAATGTTAATGTGCGCTACTCTGCTCCGTCTTAGGCCGGTGATCCATAGTTCCGTGATGCGTATTCCGTGTCCGCTACCGCTCCCTTTTCCGCAATTTTTCACTCACCAAAGATATCGCCGGGTATATTCCTTAGTCTGAAGTGCACTGACGAGAATGCATATTTACAGGAAGATGTTTATGTTCAATTTATGTACTTGCTAAACTTATTTCTTTCAGTATAGATAAAAAGGGAACTTTGAAAGCCACCGTACACGACAAATACGAAAATATTACAGACTCGGTTTGATTGAGTCTGTTCGTGGGCAGTAATGGAAATGCATACAACTGCGCACGCTCAGAGAAAGTTCAAAATAAACTGTTTTTATACATTCAATACGAGACTACTGTAACACCAAATATTCTTGTTCTTAAAATATACTCTAAATTAAATACGTTTAAACTGTTTTGAAAATGGCTTCTGTACTTGGTGTAATTATGATTCCTTCCATCTGTTGATGAGAATGTACTGCCTTTTCAGAAACAAAAACACGAAGTAAATTGTAGCAGGATTTTTAATCAAACTATAACACTGAGAATATATTCAAGGGAAACAACTACATGTACTACGGTAATTTTATAACACAGTTCTTTCTAAACATAACGAAATGCAGTCTTTCTACAGTAATACAATACAAAGACTTGTTATTTTTTCTAGACTAAATATAGGCTAAATTCTACCCAAAACTAAATGTTGTCGCTTCAGTTAATCGAAGTTATTAATGTACAGAAAACCCGCGAAGTACGTTGTTTTACTTACAACTTTCTTTTATGCAGAGGAAGCCCAGGTCCGCGATTTTCATATGCAGAACTCAACAAATACTCCCAATATTTCAGGTAAGGTTTGATGGAGCATCTTCATGGGTAGATATTTTTTAGCTTGATTTGACACCGTTTTTTTTTGTTGTTTTTTTTTTCATTAAAGGACAAAGACAAACGCCCTTGATGCTGCTTAAACGAAGAAACATAAGACCGAATAAAGAAAATATTAGATTTCGGAAATTTTGGACCCAGATTTCCTTCCCTCGATCCACCAACCCACCTAACTAAAACAGAATGACCATTCTCTTAAGTCTAAAATATTGATACTTAATAGTGATGATAAGCACTAGTAAAATACAATTTAAACATGAATTTTTTAAAACATAATATTCTGTAGCAATAGTATGGTCATAAAATTTCAAGCTTAGTCTTATGTGCCCTACACAATTTCTAGACATATCAGTGTCTCTTAGAAAAAAACTTTGTCACCCAAATCTTAAATCTCTGAGTTAAAGTCAGATTGTATTTTACTGAATGACTAATTAAAAACATATTTTTACTCCAGATTTGCTAGCTTTTAACTTGTCAAAAATCAATACGAACTATACACGCAACTCTTGAACTAAAGACTTTTAAAAACTATTTTAATGACATTTCTATTGCAAGATAAGTGCCCAAGGTTATAAAACTGAAGTTATCTGAAATAATGTTTTATGTAATTTTATGTAAGCCAAATCACTATTATGATAGTAAAATATTGTTAGTTTCTTTTTTCAATTTTCTCTTCTTCTATGTAGAAACTGCTAGTATCGTTTAGATCCAATGTTTTATTTTATCATATTTTGGATTTGCTTTGCGTATAAATTTACATAATTTAATATACGTTTTTTCCGCTATTTTGTGGCAGCGTCAACGTGGCGTTTACGCGCCGTTTTGACGACGTCACGCAATTGATGTTGTTATTCCCTGATGAAGATTATTTAAATCGAAACGCCGGAATAAAAATATTAACAACATATTTCGTGTTAGTGCAGATTTCTTCCCCAATTTATCTAACTGTAACCAATATATAATACCTATCCTTTTATAAACAAATAAAGGAAGACAAACTCCAATATTTCACTACGCTTTTCGAGTTTATTTGACTCTTCTTCAGGTGAATGTTATTGTATCAACATCTCTTATAAACAATGTCTTATTTTGGCGTAAAAAATGATGTTATTTTTATTTACTAAACAAACGTCACCATTTAGCGTAAAAAAGACGTCACATAGCAATATAAACGACGTCAACTTTGGCGCAAAAAGAAGTCGCACATTATTTGGCACAAAAAAAAACAATAAAAATATTAAAATAAAGGAAACATATATAAAATCACAGGATTCTTTCCGCCAAAAATAATATAATGTTGATAAAAATAGGAAATACTATATAAATATCACATCCCATTGGGGGAAACAGTACGAAATGTTAACCCGAGAGAAGTAATGTCAACCGAGGCGTTAGCCGAGGTTGACATTACCTTCTCAAGGGTTAACATTTCGTACTCTTTCCCCCAATGGGATGTGATATTTATTTTATTACACCGAACATTTGTTTTTTTAAAGATCTTGACTATGACCAAATTTCGTTTGGGAACAAATCAAGCGCCGGAAGTCCAAAATCAATAATGCTCAATAAGCGGCTACAAATAATGATCAAAATGCGTTTATCTCCCTTGGTCAATTACGCATGCGTAGAAGTTAATTTGTAATCGGATTTCCAAGATATTTATTTTTAGATCCACGCGAGGGTGACATGATGCTGTCGCATATGTGACAGTAGCGATTATCTCCCTGTGACGTCACATTACGCTATACGCCTTTCCAATAAACAGTTTCGCAGTCCAGTACGAGTTACTTCCCGCGACAGAAAATCAATCCAAAACGAGGCTCTGCAGGATAGCTGAACGATCGGGCTAATGGCTTAAGCACATAATAGCTAACCTTATCCGCTATTTTGCAGGTCTGCGTTCGTCGCCGGCGGTGAAAAAATAAGTTGCTGGTCTGTTATTCTAGCCAGACTTTTTTATGTTTACTATTTGTTAGATAATTAGATTTTTAATGATTTAAGAACATGTACCATTCTTGTTGATAGTAGGCAGTATGAAACGCAATTTGGACAAACATAAGCATTAATTTTACCAATTATGTACAACAATTTCTTCTTAATATCTTTTCTGCTGAAAATATATTTTACTGGTGTAAATGTTGCAAATTGCTAAGGCTAGTATTGCGCTATTATCCGGAAATCGTGATATGTCAACATCTGGTTACATGATCTGTAGACAAAAAATACAATCTGAATTTGTTCATACTTACACATTTGAACAATAGAATTGTCCTAAAAATTTAAGGCGTTTATGGTCAACGAATAAATAATTTGAATATTTAAAATGTTACGTGTACTTCACAAGCAAATATGATTGATTCTGTCTTGAAATAAAACAGGATCGGTAATCTGAATGTTTGTTGTAGAAGTATCATTCGTAGAATAAAATCCAAGGATTTAGATGCCGGCTTCCAAAAAGATGGGAATATTTATATCACAATATGGTTGAATATCCAATTTAGATTTCTTAGGTTTGACAGATTGTAATTTTGGCATAAAAGCCTAAACTCTTAATTAAACATATATAAAATGTTTTGACAAGATTTGTTTCTTATTGACGGCTTTTGTTTCTATAACGTGTCGTAATGTTGATTAAGAATCCATTTAAGTGCTAAATCAAATACATTTGCTGGCACATCCAGTAGTTAAAGGACTCCGAAATACTTAAGAATTGGGAGGTGTAGATACCTTGCAAACAGAAATTACACGATCTCTATTGGTCAATGAAATCTGCCCCTTTAAGTAATTGACAGATGACCCCGTGTGCGAGACAGTTTGACATGTTTATGGCATGCCGCCTTCAAAATCAATCGCCGCCGACATAATCACAACATGATGTCAGTAGTTGAATAGACACGCTAATCCGGAAACGAGACTCAATTAAGCCGTGAAGAGAACACTGCGACTGTTTGTTAGTTCAAGTCGTTTAGTGTTTAATGCGAGGAATATTGAATTGACACTTTTAGTCAGAAACCTGATTGTTTTATCAATTATTTTCAAAAATATCATGACGCTGATGTATTATTACTAATTCAAAGAGAAAATACATTTTTCAAAAAATAATTTTATGATAAAAATGAAAGTTGTAGGAACATATTCCCTATTACGTTATTACAGCGCGCAATCATTTTTCCTGTAAAGCAGTCACGTGACTGGACAGGGGAGGTAACCAAATAAATTCATCGAATTATTGGAAAGGCGTATATAGTAAACTAATCACGCGAGGTGTAATAAATTAAATTTATGTAATAAGTACAGGATCTTATAGATTCAACAGTCACTGGTAGAAAAAAATGCATACAAAGCACAATGTACAATGGATTCCAGTAACAACTGTACATAAATAATTTTTATAAAATTTAAGGCAGATAATAAATTCATTATTTCATCTACTGGCAGAGTACGTAATGTTGGCCGGTACGTAAATATTCGGCCACACGATTAAAAGCCTTTTTGTGACATTGATCCGTAATCCATCATCACGGTCAGTAAAAACGCTTACCTTAGTGTCCGAGAACAAAAGATTACATCAATTCAGCAAGTATGTATCAGATTTATTGACTGGTTATTCCCCACTATATTGATAGTAAATAAAACAGCATGCGGGGAAATGACGTCATACGTCGCACGCGCCAAACTTGAGGTTCGCCAAGGGTCCAGTTAATTTTTTTATCAAGTGTCTTTCAGCAGACGTCAAAATGATCTTAATATAAATCGCAAAATTAAATCTGTTAAATATTTAAAGAGGTTGGGTATATATAAATCAATTAATCTGTTTCAATGTATTGAATTTCGGCGATCTTTTATTCGTCTGCATTGAGAGTGAACGAAATCTGGGAGCACAACAGAAGGCTTTCGATTTCGGACGATATGCGGAGTGAAAATGGTGTGTAGAAACAAAATACTTTACAATTCGGTTGTTTGTTTATTTATTTTTCATGTGAGATGATTTTTCGCATTTTCATACGCGTATCTACTCTATTCTAAAGAGTGGCCGAATATTTACGTACTCCGCCGCCGGAAAATACTGGATGATCCTAAGTGTATTTAACATTGATATAGTGTTCCAAAATACAAAGCAACTAATAAAGTTCGAATAGCTTCTTATGTCAAAGATACCCAGAATCAAATTTTCCAAATTTCATAGAGATTCGTAAAAAAAATTAAGAGTAATTAAACAAAAACCGCAAAAAGTGGCCGAAAATACGTACTCTGCCAGTATATTGTAAAGTGTAGAGACTGAATAAGGGAAATTACTGGTAGATACAAATCCCTTAATAATCTACATAATCAGCACCGTTAAACTTTTCATGATAAGCCATACAATATTTTTGAATTAGACCCTGTGGAAAAACTGTTTCCAATTTATGAATCCAGTAAGTTTCCTTCATAAGTCTCTCCATATTGTTATGAACTTTATCAATACACATGAAACTAAAGTCCTATCCTAACCTATCCTTTTACAAATACTAATGAAAACCTACTGCTTGTTAAGCTTCTTTATGAAAGGAAAGAAAAACACACCTCAAGTCCAAACACGTGTTTCGCCCTAATGCCTGTACATTTGATCTTAATTAAGAGAAAGAAAGAGTATTTCATAAGGTATCCTAGATTCATCGTTTGTGCGTGTCTTTTTGTTTTATGATGTGCTTTTGTCGTTGTTTTTTCCATCGAACGATAAAATTATAAAATTCTTCGCGATAGGGGTATCCACCACAAAATCTTGCAGATTTATGTCTTCTTGTGTAAGGGGTATATGTGATTCGCGACCAAAACGGAATTTAATAATGACATAGAAACTGTAGAAAATGAAATTTATTTATCCCCACTGAGAATCCCACGCATTTACCAAACTCGATCGCAACTAACAGCCGGCGATTGTATAACCCTGATTTTTGTTACATTTTCTGTTCGTTTTCTAACCATTTTCATTTGAATACACCTGAAAGCAATCTAAATTGCAAATGAATTTTTTTGTGGATTTCGTTAATATTTTCTTTCATTGCATTCATCCAAATATAAAAAAAATAAAATTATTTGTCAAAAGTTAATATTTTTTACCAAATTATATATTATACCTATATATTTTACAAACAAATGGTGAATAAATACTGCTTCTTTATGAAAAGGAAAACCACATTTCTAGTCCAAACACGTGTTTTGCCCTAATGCCTTTATATAATGAAGTAATTAGATCTTAATTAGATCTTAATTAATTTAAAAAAAGAGTAGTTTAGAACGTTGACATAGATTCATTCAATTTGTAATTTGAATGTCTTTCTGCTGTTTCATAATGTGTTTTTGTTGTTGTTCTGATGTTTTTGTTATCAAACTATTATTAAATGATTAAATTCTTCGCAATAGGGATAACCCCCAAAAAATTAGTTTTACAAATTTCGATTTTATTATTAGAAAAAATACATTAACCGAAAACTGTAATTTGTGCTAGCTGTCTGACAGTAATTTACTAGATTTTAGATTGATGTTCGATTTAATTATTGCATACCTATGTCTTCATGTAAAAGGGGCATCTGTGATTCGTGACCAAAACAAAATTTAATGAATGACCAAGAAATTGTAGAAATTGAAATCCATTAATTCTAATACAGGAAACATGTATTACATTCGTTTCAAAGCTATATCCCGATTAACAGCAGGCATTTATTTAACCCTTATTTCAGCAATATTTTCTATTTGATTTTAACCATTTTCAACATCTGAAAGCAATCTTAATTGCAAAGGGAACTTGTTTGTGGATTTCCTTTATATTTGTTTCCCCGTTTAATTCATTCAAATATTAATGATTTAGTATATAACCTTGATAAATGTTTTCTAAGGTTACTATAACAACTAACACCAGTCTGAGAGAAGAAGTGGTGGAACAGATTAGTTATTAAATCGAACGACACTAAACCAACACAATCATAATGGTTCTTCATATCAAAATCACGCTATTTAAGATGGTTGCTAATGTGTCCATCACTTAACAATAATTGATATTAAGAAGAACCGCTTCTAGGCTTAATGTCCAGAACCATCATCTCACACATCAGGGCTGAAGGTTATAAAGCTGAGATTGGAAACCAGTCTCAAATCTCAAGCATCTGATTGGCCATTTCAGCCAATCGGATGCTTGATATTGAGACTGGTTTCCAGGCTCAGTTTTATAACCTTGGACACAGATCAAGTACTTCCGCTTACAATGCGCTAACAATCCTTCCAACAAAGAGTGATAAAAGCTATTGACTGTAAAGGAGAAAAAAATCTTTATTATAATTATATATATATCGTTTTCGTCATCTTGCATTTAATAACACAATACAGCTTTTAAAATTGATTTTATTACTGATAAGTTTGCATAATTACGAACGAAAATGGAATAGGTGGGGGAGCAATTCTCCTCGTTGAAGCTATTTTTATGCAGAAAAGTTTAAGAACAAAGCATTTTAAAATAGTCTAAGTATTATTGTAATGAGGGTAGCAAGTCACATATATAGATGCCAGTGACGGAGAATTATGATCACTCCAATTGCAATTATTGATGTTAATTACCTGAGTGGGAAGGTGTTTGGTACATGCTGTTTAAGGAGCTTGGGGAAAAGTTGGCTAACTTAAGCGATATTTCATAATGCAGATGTTCAGTGTCACGTTAAGATCTGCTTTTTGGTTTAAGAGAATTTTCACCTCAGAAAGTTATCAAAATTTGTTTAAGGTACAATGATATTGTTTTCATAAAAAATGACCTCACAAATTTATAAAAATTCATATCTCTATGGGTTCAAAATACCTTTGATAAGAGATTTTAAGATAACCTTGAACAATGCATCAGCAGATAATGTCTGAGATACAAAAGTCACTTGAAATGTTAATAATAAAGAGACAATCTATATATTCCAGCGTCCAACAGACCACAGTAATAGATTTGTTCCCAGATATTCTATATGGTATTTCAGCTGTTATCAACGCCAATTAGCAAGAATTATTCTCTTCATTGTGCAAATTACATGTAATTAACTTTGTTTAACAGACAGCAAAATCTAGCATTATAACGCCCAATTCATGCTTTATACTAGTAAATATGGTAAGAGGATTCAATAAACACGCTATTAGTTATAAGGTACTGGAAAACTGGCTTGAAACCGGAGTCCAAGGTTATAAAACTGAGAATGGAAACAATGCTCAAATTTCAAACATCTGATTGGCTGAAATGGCCCACCGCCATTTCTGCCAATCAGATCCTTGAGATTTGAGACTGGTTTCCAATCTCAGTTTTTATTACTTGGGACCAGAAATGTTTGTGAACCTCGGGGACTAGCCTGGCACCAGCTAGATGGTTTATTATAATAAAAACACTGAAATACGTATTATCCCTTTTTTTCTATTTCATTTTATTTTCTTTTTTTTCTAATAAGCTGAACCATCCTATGTTCTAGGAGATAAGGGAAGTAAAATGCATATCATTAAATTACCTGCAAGAGTTGCTTTTCTTGGAGGTATTCACGATTATTGTATAAGTGACATGATAATAAATAACAGAACATAGGGACGAGAGCCATTAAACATAGTAAATATACTAAAAGGAGAAATCAATCACTCATTGTTCAGTCGCATATCCTGCTAACGCATTAACGTAGTTCTTTTGTAACCAACATTATCTACGACGTTATCTATCTTTAAGCAAAACAATGCTAAACCAGCAGCGTATAAAGTATTCATTACTTACATTTCTTAAGTGTCGTTCACGCTGGGGTCAGCCGATTAGATCAAACTTTATGAGCGTTAGGAGACAGATAGCTACTGGTATCTAGTATAATTGTGTTATTGCATGTATTATTATATAAACACTGATTAATAATATTTGTACTACCACATCGTGTTTGTGTTAATATGATTTTCTCTGAAACAGTTAGAGAAGCTCGCGAAGATCTATTTGTAATTAAATACTTTCTATAACCAAAGTAACTGGCCTCAAATTATTAAAGCAAGTAATTGGCGTGACATTGTATTTAGTACATGTACATGTTGTAACCGTCATATCATGATGGAGGCAAACAAATGACATTAAATTTCGAATGCATGTAATTAGAATTACGTTGTGCAAGAATCCTGCCGTATATTAGAGAGGTAACACATGATATTGCCTATACCTGGGAGCGGTACCCGCATAGTCATGGCGGCAGCGCCTAGCCCAGTTATTCCGACAACGAAACCAATTAAGCTAATCGGGACAACCCCCGAAAAAGGTTGGTCGGATAGCCCTGATATACGTTACAATCACTGCATGACATCGATATCGGGTTATTTTTTCTGATAATAATACTTACTATATGTACAGGGAGACTTGCTACGGCCGCCGCACTGCACAAATAACGCTAATTTGAATTTCAAATGAATTTGCCTCTACCTGGGAGCGAACCCGCACCGTCACGGCGACAACGCACAATTGAGCTTACCGGTACAACCCCAAAAAAGTTTGATCGGATAGCCCTGATATACGTTACCATCACTGCATGACATCGGTAACGGGTTATTTTACTGATAACAAGGTATTGAGGTAAAAGATTAAGGTAAATCTGAATTATGCGCCAACGTGTTTTTGAAGGTGATCACGTGTGAAAAAAATATCGTTGTTAACAATTTTCAAAATAACTGTTATTAATATATTGTTATAAAAAGATCTATATTGATAATAACCACTCGATTGTATCTTAATAACACGAAAACCTTAGAAGACAGGTAACCTTCATTAAATTATGAACACAAGTTAGCGACATAAAATTATGAAGGCAGTTAACCGGCATTTCATAATAATGGCAAGTTAGCGGCATAACTTTATGTAGGAATGTAAACAGCATTACATTATGATTGCAAGTTAGCGGCATAAATTTATGCAGGTATGTAATCAGCATAACATTTTGAAAGCAAATAATCGGCGTTACATTATGAAGGCAGATAACCGGCATTACAATATGAATGCCAGTTAGCGGCATAATCTTATGGAAGCAGGAAACCGGCTTAACCTTAAGAAGGCCAGTTAGCGGCATAACGTTATGACAGCAGATAATCGGCATTACATTACGAAGCCAAGCTAGTGGGATAGCGTGATGAAAGCATGTGAATGGCATCTTATCACTTTTTCGACAGTTTTTCGTAATCTGATCTTATAAGTGGTATATGACAATTACTTAGTGATTTAAACAAATAGGTGAACTGGATGAATAAGACATATTAAGGTCAAGTACATTACGCGACTAATACTTGTTGAGCCTCGCATCTTTCTTATTTTGTCAAGAAGTCAAGTATAAATTAATTCTCTCTTCAGAAAAAGATGTTATTTAAGCTAAGTTTCTTAACTCGTCAGCTCTGGGCTGAAGATTATAAAACTAAGCATGGAAACCAGTCTCAAATCTCAAGCATTTGATTGGCTGAAATGCCGACTGGACGCCAAGGCAGCCAATCAGATGCTTGAGATTTGAGACTGGTTTCCATGCTGTTTTATAACCTTGGGCATTGGAAAGCCATTAACAAATGGATGTCGTTTAACATAAAAACCAAACACATAATAATTCTATTGAGTGTTTAATACATATAATTTTATATAAATATACATTTTATAGAATAAATTTTAATTGTTGTAAACAGAATCAACAATGATTATTCATAATATCTGTGCAAAAATGTTATAAAAATAATTATAAACATAATAGAGTAGATTAAAAGAAAAAGATGTGGTGCAAATGTGATATTAGACACTGTTTCCTTATTAAAAATATTTGAAGCCGGTGCATTCGCGGCAAATTAACACGTTATTATTGGACAACGGTAATTTGGAAATGTTTACAATGACGTGTTTACAATGACGTTACATATAAACAATGATTTTATATTTTAATCGTTGTTTAATACAAAGCGTAAAGCTCCCAATACTTGCCCCATTAGCCAAGTGGTCTAAGACGCGGTCATTTAAAGTACTTTGAAGTTCTCTGCTAGCAACGCTGTTATAGGTTGTAGGTTCAAAATATGTTGTTGTTTTTTAACATTTTTTTATAATTTTTCCACACAGTGATTATTTCCGCGATAAAATAAACTGAATAAAAAAATACAATAATTTTAAATGACTGCAATAAAACTTAAAAAAATAAATCAAAAATATTTCCTTAAAAGCCGTGTGCCAGTGTGAATCAAACCCGTGTCGAAAAAAGTTAGGCCTATGACAGCCGGACGCGTAAACCACTGTGCTTTCGAGGCGATGTGATGTAGACAGGCAAAATAGGACTCTTAACGCGTAAATTTGCCTTAACCCGTGTTAACATTCTATAAATAATAGTAAACATTGCCAATTAGTTTGGTCGACCGATAAAATATTTTAACAAAACTTGTTTATACTAAATAATGCTGCATTTGTCAATAGCGAGTGTAGGTCAAGGAAACATATATCGTCAGTAAAATGTGTTTACTGCATAAAAAATAGAATCTAATATTTAAAGCGATATTCAAACTGACTGTTTACATACATGCACAATACTTTCAATAGCATTTAATTAACAGTAAAAATTGATAATAACTGTATAATTCTAAATATACCCCTGTCAATAGATAGTTACCACTTTTGTTATAATTTCTAGCTTTAACTGATAGATAAAATATAAATGGCTTTATATAAAATTTTTAACTTTTACATATGACGGAATTAAAACACTGTCAGTTATTATGATAAAAATCATGAATACAGTACCGGTGCTCCATTTCTAAGCGTTTTAACGATTTTCTGTAAGTTTCCCTGACTGCCGTCTTTTAAAACATTTCAAGTTGACCAACAGTCTTTTACATGTTTACCATTAGCTGTAATTTGTTTTTGTTTGGTTGTCTTTGAAGTTTGAATCAAATATCGAGCTTTCACAGTTTAGGAGCAGAAAGGGCTTGATAAGACAATTAATTACCCGAATTATAGGAATATAATAGTGTTATTTTGTCATACCGAATATTTTCAGCAGTTTCATCAATGTAAAAGCTTTGTCAAACGTGGTAACTTTTTAGTAACAGTCGGTATATGTAAAAAACTTATTATTTTAATGTTATTTTTTAACAATTATTTCTATTAACAGTCGGTATATGTAAATAACTTATTATTTTAATGATATTTTTTAACACTTATTTTGATGTAAAAACAATCATGAATGTATACTACTTAATATTTTATCTTAAAGTTTTTGTTGTTATTTTAACACGAAATAAAATAAATTGAGACATCGATTTCAAAATTTGTCCTTAGGTAACGATGCCCCATTAAACAGGTAGAATGGGTATAAAATATGCTCTGAAAATAATGACAACAATGCATTTTACATAACTGAAAAGGATACGTTTTAAGCCAACGAACACGACAAATATGTAAATTTAAGCGAATCGGTTTGATTAAGCCTGATCATGGGCAGTAATGGAAGTGCGTTTAATTGCCCACGCCGCCTAGTCTCGGATTAAAAGAAACTCATTATTTACAACAGAAACAGTACATTTTCCACCCATTACCAACGATGGCTTGCGAATGGCGGTGAACACGGATCCTTCTTAATGAATATTTGATGGGTTTCTTTTTGGGTATAGTTGGGTTCTTTAAAGTGTGTAAAGCCCGAAGCGTACTTTAAACAATCCAACTGTTTTTCATACCCAAATGAAAATTATCAAATTTCGATTCAGTCCTTATATTACACACATCAATACTCTCATTTATTCAGCTTATTAGAAGAATAAGTCCTTATATTAACACAAATTAATAAACTCATTAATACAGATTTTATTAGAAGAATTCGTGATATTCCGTCTTTTTCGAATTGCTGCCGGAACAGCCACGTTGACGACCAAGCGAATGACGGCAAGCTTTTTCGCAGCAGCTAGTGATTGCTCGGCGACGTCACACGTTAAAACATTTGCAAAGTTTGAACGGTTCTACTGTGGCCACGCCGTATAAAGAAATACGTCACACTGTTTACCATCAGAAATTATGATGCGTTACAATAATAAGACCTCATCGTGGACGAAGTGTAAATATAAAGCTGTATTTTCAGATAAATACTATTGAGTTTTTAATACAATTCCATGTTCAGCGGCGTATGACCCCAGATAAAAGAATGGGTTTCCTTAAACGTGAAAAATGGGCGGAACTGAACAAAATAGACATGGAATCTGGGAATATAAATCCTGCATATCACAGAGAACGCCAAAGGCAAAATAAACAGGAAGTATATACTCGGGGATTATTGAATTATATCCAAATATAATAATAAACTGCCAATTTATATTGGCTGGGATATTAAAATATCCCATCATAATTTGCCGAACTAATAAAACAAAATTACTTTTTAGAAGTACTTCGAAAGACGAGTGCTACAGTTTTGTCAACTTTCTTTCCTGCCAATAAATTTCGATAAAATTTTCAGCGTAAATAGGTATTTACTAATTTAAAATAAATATGAAATGAAATGGTATGTCACTAGGTTTGTAAAAAAAATTATTGAGATTTTACACATTTACTCGGAATACTCGGTTAAAGAAATCTTAAAAATCACCATAAGTCAAAATAATTATCTTATTCTAATACCGCTAAATAAAATAGGTTTAGTGAATTGAGAAAATTCTTACAAAAGTTGTTTTCTTTTCGAATAAAGATACATGGAAAATGATTTTTCACTAAAACAATTAAGGTATTTTCTTTGAAATTTAAACATTTCCAACTAATGACCAATAGAATTTGCCATGCATGCTTTGGCAAAATACAAATTGTTTAAAACACGTTGAAATATTCTTAAAATCATGAAAAATTGATAAAAAAATACCTAAAAAAAGAAAAGCTAAAACACATTTCTCCAGAAGAATTTTTTTCATACACAGGCATGTTGATTATATGAAAAAGTATATATTGATATGATTTATTTATAAGGTGCAACGTTGTTTTAATACAAAATGAAATTTTAAACTGTTTCAGCTTTTCTTTTCAGTAAGAAGGCTTCCCCGAAAAACGCTCAATAAATCCTAAAAAAATACCATTATGATTTTATTTAATATCATATTTATAAAACCCTGTGGTTTATTCTAAAAAAAGCAATTATTTGCGAATTAAAAAAAATTGTTTTCTCATGGAAATAAAGAAAAATGCAAGTTCACTATAAATTGTTTGAAATTAAAAACTTCCAACATCAAACAATAGATTTTGCTTGAAAACCTTACTATTACCTAAAGACTATTCTTTTAAAATAACTCAAAAATGTATTGGTCACCAAACTTGTTTTGGAAAAAAATTAATTTGTTTAAAACATGTAATAATTTTTTTTATCAAATTAGGAAACATTGATAAAATATATGTATGAAGTAACATTTAATCTCATTAAAAATGTCATACATGTACACAGGCATGTTGATCACATGTTAAAAGATGAATTTGTATGCTTTATGTACAAGGTACAATGCGTTTTAAAACAAAAATTGCATTTTTTAGATTATGTAAGATTTTCTTTCCAAAATAGGTTAAAAGGTGTCCCTGCAAAAGGCTCAATAAGACTTTTAAAATCGCCGACACGTTTCTATTTAGTTTCATATTTATACACCTTGTTTACGTATCTCACATCATGCAAAAGTTTGATTCTAATATAAACATTTTTGATTGCTTGAAACTGTTGGAAATTTTGAAATTATATTTAACAAAGAATTGCCAATAGTTTTTATTTACTGCTAATATAGCAGAAATATATTAAATTAAATGCGTTCGTTCCTACAAAGTAGTTACACAAACACGTTGGGTCGAAGTAAGTTTCTTCATCATTTTCTGTTTGTGATCATCTGAAGAAGATTTGCAGCGTATGAGCAATAGAAGAGAATTCTTAAAATTTCGTCCAAATAACGTGTACAAAACAAAATTACAACTAAACGTTGTAAAATACAGCATCAATGTACATTCTTGGAAGAAATAGAATTCATCCGAAACCAACAAATTTGACTTAGGTGCGATAAGGTTAAAAAGGCGAATAGCATGTGACGGTAAATTTAAGAATATAAATATTAAAGAAACAACAAACAATGTTCTAGCCACCCTAAGCTGACTAACCGATCTCTGGACGCCCGTTATTTTTGCAATCTGTCTTCTTGAGCGTATATGTTCATTGTTTATAAGGCTTTTACCACTTTCGCGATTTCCAATATTTACAGCAACGGTATGTCTTACTGCCCACGTTCCTTTCATCACAGTTCGAAGCACCATTGAGTTAATACAGACAATAATGCAAAACGGTATGAGCATTGTTAAGAAAGTGTCAAACCATGTGACCACACTAAGAAAATCAAAATAATCTACTTTATGTGAGCAACGTTGCACTGGTCCCCACCGGACTAACCCAGTTGTCCAAAAGCTAAAACTGTACATTACACACGCCAAAATACACAATATGCAGACTACAACCTTCTCGCGAAAAACATTGCAAAGACGTGCATGTTTTAGTGGGATACAAATTGCTATAAAGCGCTCAAGGGTGAATCCAACAATAAACCAGGCGTTTAAAAAGGTTGAAATGTACGTAACGAAAATAAGTATACTACATGCGGCATCATTCTTCATAATTGAAGTAACGTCACTGTCTATCCAAGTCAGAAGTAAACAGATTAGAAAAGATACATCAACAAATGCCAGTGAAACAAGAAAGGCGGAACACGACGATGCTCGCATATTTTTGGTCAAGAACACTGCAAAGCATAAGCTATTTCCAAATAGTCCGACGCCAACAATGAATGGTACACAAACGCTTCTCATTACAGAAACTGCCACAACCCAGTTCGAAACTTGTCCGTCGTAATCATCGTAGAAGAACGTTCTGTTCATCTCAGGATCTGTTGTGTTGTTGAACTCCATTGTTTTGTTAAGGTTTTTTTTTTTACTTTCGTATTTAGAAAGCACCTAAATCTTTAAAAGGATTTACGACTGTTTATATCTAGAACAATTCTTGATGAAATATTTGAATGTTTGATTTAAAACTTGCTCGTTTAATCCGCATGACTGAAAAATATTTTTATGCACTGTTCTATATTCATAACATCCGTAATATAAAAGTAGAGTTAACTTCTACAACAATTCACCGGTTTCCACTGTCTTCGAGGGAAATGAGTTTCGCTTTGTTGCAATACACCCAATAAAAATTAATGTTTTCTCCTTTGTTTAAAATGAACATTTATGTGTTTCATTTTATGTTTTTATCCACCAAGATCGTATGATTTTCTTTCAAATAAGAGTTAGCTTTGGTTTGATGATCTTCACGTTTTGAAATTGTATTAACTTATCAAATGATATTTTACAATTTCAAATTCTCCTCCATCTTATGCTTTCATCTATTGCAAAAACAGTTTTAGCCAAGTTGTTTTTGTAAACGTGTATCTACGATCAGTAGTTCTTTTTCTGTTAATTTCTATTAAGTAAACGAGAAATGTTATTATTTTTGTCCACAAACCATAAAAATTATTTCAAAATTTTGAGATTCACTGTAAATCACGGTAAAACTAATATCATTTTCTAAAATTGTATCCGAAAATTATAATGTATATATATGTCATTTCGAAAATTTGCAAATGTTAACTTTATATGTGCCAGTTCCAATATATTAATAAAGATTCTGATCAGATAATAACTCAAGTTTCCCTTACATTGTTCTTCAGCTGTAGTTCCATGCTGAGTGAAGTCTATACGATATTGAGAAGAATGCGTCATATACCAACCTTTTATAAACTATTGGTCAACATTTCGCACTACACATTCGATAGAAAATGTACGTTTACTATTTGACAGACAGGATTTATTCCGTAATGACTGAATTGATGTTTCTGATAAATGTGATTGCAGCATGTTCATTTCTTTTACGACCAATCATTTATATAATGATATAATGTTACATGTCAGAATTTGTTTTTATAGGCTGATGTACTATATATATTGGTCTAACATATACTTTTTTATAGACTGATGCACTTTATATATTTTATAGACTTATGTACTTTATATATTGGTCTAACATATACTTTTTTATAGACTGATGTACTATATATATATATATTATATATTGGTCTAACATATACTTTTTTATAGACTGATGCACTTTATATATATATATATATATATATATATATATATATATATATATATATATTGGTCTAACATACTTTTTTATAGACTTATGTACTATATATATTGGTCTAACATATACTTTTTATAGACTGATGTACTATATATATTGGTCTAACATATAATTGTCAACAAATAATGTTCGTCCGAAAATTTAATTTGTAGGTGAATTCTCTTGCTGCGATTTTTGTAATTTATACAGAACACATTAAAGGTATATGCAGTCTAATAAAACGCCAATATTACTGGTGAAATGCACATGTTACTATTGAGTTTGAAAGCAAATTATTATTGTCTGCTTCAAACTTAATATTCAAACCAAAGTAAATATCTGTTTGAAAAAAGATACTAAATTAATTTATATAGGTCAACATTTACTATAAATAAAATCTTTTCCATTTTCTTTGACTTCTAATGAAATAATATTTCTCCCGAAGCACAATTTTAAAAAATAAAATATAAAGAGAAATCAAAACAACCATAGGCAAAACGGAAGATAAGAAAAGTAAAATAAATGTTGCGAAACACTAAAAGCATTTTTACAATGAAACAGGTTGTCAATATCGATGTCTTTCAGTAATCCATATCATCGAACTGAAAAACATTCATACTAGAGTTACAAATGTAGATCTATATATCGCCGTACTTAAGTCATTCATATAAATGGTAGCTTTTTATATCGTTAAACTGTAAAACATGGTCGTTATATCACTTAACTTTAGAATAATTATACTAATATTATGTTGCCATACCTCCATACTGTCGAATATTTATGCTCAGTGTAGTGTTTAAACTGGCACCGGGCTAGACGATTGTATTTAAAATATTTCTGATAGTACTTTTACAAATTTTATTGTTTCATTTTAGTTCTTATTCTTATTACTGTCGATCCCTCTATATTCTCTCGGAGCTAAAGAATGATAAAAACACAAATATTAAGTGCCTCTCTGGGTTAATTTGCTTGATATAATTTTGCGAGAAGATATAACAGATTATAGGAATGGGATACAGCTATAACTTTATTAGAAGCCATGACTTGCGTCAGAAATTTCCAATTTTGTTCATAATAATTAAAACGATAATAAACTCCATAAAGATAACACGCCGGCTGCAACCTACGAAAGGGCAACGGGAAATAAGTTTTTAATAAGAAATATATTACAAGATGCAACACCTGTCTTGATTAACATTGTTCTTAATGTGTGGTTTGCAATTTCATAAAGCCATTCCCAATACACGGAAGCGAACTTTCGTCTTAAAGTCGACCTGAAGGTCTGGATGGCCACAAGTTCTGCTGAACATGATGTTCTGATTCAAGTTACAGTGTAAAATTTTTCAGGAGTTCTTTTTTTATTCTTAACAATAGTTTCTGTTACATACTCAGGTTCCAGGTCAACTCTAAAATATGAGAAATAATAAACACAAAAAAGTAAAAACGTAAAATGATATTATTATTTTGAAATCTAGGTAGACATTGAATTTTGTATTTTTCTAAAGGAAAAAAAATGAAGTATTATTATTAATGATAAACACCTATACAGTCTCATTAAAATCGCTAGTTGTATGTCTAACTGAACCGCATTGAAGGACATGTCAGATTGCAATCAGAAACAGATGACAAGTTAAGTTTAAAAGCCACTGAACACGACAAATATAAAACATATTGAATGTTCGGTTTGATTAATCCTGTTGATGGACAGTAATGGAAATGTATATTACTGCCCACGCCGCTTAGCCCCGGGTTGAACGTAACTAAATATTTACACCTTTTAAAAGGACAACTATGATCCATCCTTAACGACATGCTTATGGTGGCGAACAGAGAGCCAATTTCGAAATGACTTTCAAAGTGGAGTTACTATTAGTGATTGTAACGATTTAGCTAACTCCCTTAACTTATGTTTTGTAACAACGTTATTTATTGGTTTATTTTTTATAAGTGTAATAAGTTAAAAATCATTAATTCTCGTTTGGAATCAGTCTCACATGACCTCTAGAACGATTCGCAGCAGACATCAGAATATATGGTTTCAATGGAATGCATCTACAAGGCTGGCAAACATTGAAATATTCGCATTCGCACTACGGAAATTTAGAGGAAGTTAACACCAATAAAAATAAGATATACAGCTGGTCAAGTTTCAAGCTAAATCCTAACTTCATACCGTAGCATTCTCCGATTTTTGCTCGGTTTGATTGAGCATGCTCATGGGCAGTAATGGAAATGAATATTTCTGCCAACGCCGCCTTATGGAGGTAACCTTCTTAACTTTTGTCTGTCTTGCTTTTTGTTAACATTTATATTTTTGCGTGTTGGCAAAAGCACATTAAAGATCATGATGTGAGATACAACTTAGCTATTAGATAGAGAGAATTAGAAACAACGTTGACATCGTGATAAACTAAGCCTGCAGGAACGTTTTATTAGTATTAACGAAAGAAAACACGCTGCGAAATGAAGTATTACAAACACGTTTTATTACTGAAATAATTGCGTTGATATTATCTCTCTGGAATCGAGTGTCACTTATTCTTATATTAACTCTTCTTTACGTAGACGATTAGTGCTCTAGAGCACTATTGAGAAAACGTAAATTTTTAAAGCTTTTTCTATCAGTCTTTATTCCAGAATTCTTCCCAGGGAGGTATAAACTCACAATGGGTAAACATATTTTTCTGCATGCGCTATGTCACCATCTGTTAAAACATTCATTGTAGTTATTTTAGATAAATACCTTGGACTTGGAAATAGGTTATCACAGATTTGTTAACGTTCGCTTACAGAAAACTGAAAGTGGAGAACAACGGATGTAATTTAAAACTAATTTATTGCCAAGCTCAGAAATCCCGCCTATAGTTAGGAACTTTATATTTTTCATAAAATATGCCCTATCAAAATAATAAGCATTTACAAGTCTTTAAATTTGACAATTTTTGGTTGGAATTTAAACTAATCTTACCAATATATTTCATTCAAAGAGTAAGCTGGTACTAATTTACACAAACATAAGCGCGTTGAAGTAAAGATCTTAAAACCGTCACACATGCCTATGATCTTTGATTTTGCCAGATTTATCAGACGCTTGACAATATCGCCACGCGGGTCATTTGAATCTGAACTCATAAGGCCTCGCTAGTTCCACTGTTGAGATTCAAATCTAAAAATATCAAGAAATCCAAAACGAGGAAAAAAACATAAAGGTAGAGAACATTTTTCTTTTCTTACAATAATTTTATCTCTTACGGGTTGGCAAACCATCAACTTTGTGCTGTAAACCTGCGTTATTTTGAGTTGCGTCCGGGACAAGGCGGAATGGGCAATTGTATTCATTTTCAATTACTGTCATAAATAAGCTCTTTCGAACCGCGTCTGCAATATTTTCATATTTTTGTTCAATTGCTTTCAAAGTTATCGTTCATCTATCCGCCTGCTCTACAACGCTTGGGGTGCTTGGTCATTAAACTTCCATAATAAAAAAAAATCATGTTTAGATGAATTTGTGCATTAGGGTATTTCGCAATCTGTGTGTTTTAGAGATTAAATATAAACCCGTAGAAAGGAAAAAGGTCACGTCATTGTCTCGACTTCATATGTGAAATCATCTGTTAATCATAACGTCAAGGCTTCCATCAGGCTATAATACAGTGCTCTGTCTGCTGGCTGTGCCGAAGGTTATAAAACTGAGCATGGAAACCAGTCTCAAATCTCAAGCATCTGATTGGCTGAAATGGAGACCAGTCGCCATTTCAGCCAATCAGATGCTTGAGATTTGAGACTGGTTTCCAATCTCAGCTTTATAACCTTCAACCCTGATTTACCATTCTTCTTACAATCCTTCTTATACTTGATTAATAGCGTGACTTTAAAGATTAATTGTGATTGCATATAGGAAAACCTTGCAAAAGAACTCGGAGGGTTAATTAGTTTCTTTTTATACCTAAAATCGTGATCTTTCATTCCAAACGCTCTAATATAAGAAAAATCGTCGAATATCTTACACAGTTTGCTAGACAGTACCATAAGCGGCGGCGCTTGATTGGTCATGCAATGTTTTCCAGTAGGTAGTTGGGCGACCAATGCAACATGTAAATGTACTTGTTTTCTCGTACGAGAACTACGGAGGGTAAGTGAAGGTCTAGTACAGGCTAAAATTTGTGACCGAGATTATTAAACAGTCTCAAATCTTAATCATCTGATTGGCTGAAAAAGGCGATAGGTTTCAGTTGATTGTTGCTTAAAATTTGTAACTGGTCTCTAATCTTAGTTTTATTATATTTGGGCGCAGTATTAACAAATCGCGAGTGTTAGCTAATTTGTAGCACTGACAGTATGGCCGCAGTCATTGTACGGGCATTGTTAGTGGGGTCTTGTAATGCGTTTTATGTTCTAAAGTAACAGATATATTCCCTCCATCTATTGTTTCTCCATTCGCGTTTTACACTAATTTATTTAGGCGCATCAATGTGTACTAGTATAAAAAAGCAAATTACGTGGAGGGAAGTGTTTTTTTGAGGTGTGAGCATCAGACTTCTGGCCACGTGATTAAAATATTATATAACTGTGTTCATGCTCACCTCAATGTGATTATGAAACTGCGATAGCTTTTTTCCCTTTCATTAACTAACATAAAACATTTGTTATTGAAAGTATTGCATAATTAATCTCAATAACGACTGTGGAAAAGACAGTTATCTGTTATTAAGAAAAGCTTCAAATGTTCTTGGCATTATAAGTTTGAGCTCAGAAATGAATTATTCAAGAAAAACTTATATAATCACGGGTACCGATCTGATGGATGCTTGTTAAAGTCTCATCACACTATCTTACATTGTCAAAATTGTACAGTTTATTGGGGTGAATAATGAGATGCGATCATCCCGGGGCCAAACAGCGTGGGCAGTAATATGCATTTCCATTACTGTCCACGAATAGACTTAATCAAACCGAGCCTGCATTATTTTCATATGTGTCGTGTTCGATGGCTTTCAAAGTTCCCTTTTCAACTACATTATCGGCTAATATATATTCACCTCCGTTATAGGCTGGGACTACTTTCAAATACTTTTACTTCCGATTTTAATGAATGAAAGTGAACATTTCTGTCATTTGTTTAACCACAAGCTTTCAAATTTATAATCATGACTGTATACAATGAAGCTGCTTAGTCTGTTCAAAATCTCCGACATCGAGCCTTTCGCAGAGAACGACAACTCTGCGAAAGAGATTTATCCCATCAGAGTTAAGATTCTTCTGTGACTTGTCACATAGAAAGCAGTTACCAAACTTGATAACAAACGTCAACATTCCAGGAATCTATAGCAGAGTCAAAAAAAGTGAGGTGAGAAAGGTCTGGTCAGAACGGACATTAACCATAATTCCGCTTTACATCTGGACTAAATTTCACAGTATCGGTTATTATTACATTAAAGTTAGTTTCCGACAAATACAATAAAAATCTATAGCCTTACTTAAAAACAGAAAAAAATGTGCATCTGCTGTAAATTACGTTTTGTTTTTATTTTCACTTAGCTCCCAGAACAGAGGGAATGGAAGCATTTGGTTTGAGTGAGCCGGAATAGTGGCTATACTTGGGTCATAGAGTTTTATATGCTTATAGAGATCGTCGAATCGCCTGCTTCTGATAAGCCAAGTAATCTAAAGAAATGTCTCTGGCACCATCAAGTTCAGAAATATGATTTCTCAGTATCAATAAAATAAGAAATGAAGATGCTTTATTTTTATTTGATTAAATATATTAAGAATTATAATGTTATTATGATGTTGTTGTTTTTTTTAAAGAGTAAACGTAGGCTGATTTTTTTTCTTGTAAATTGTGTCACTCGCAAAACATTTCAAGCACACACCACTGCCAGGACAACACTCAGCTATGATAAAATATCGTTTTTCACTGCTAAGTTTTCTGATACAATTTAAAGACAATTTAAAACTCCCTCAGGCTCGTCAGATGTTAAAACAATTTTTTTCAAAGTTACCTGGGCTGATTACCACAAAATATGGATTTTGTTTTTAACAGTAATTTATTTGAAATTACATAAATTTACCGTAATTAATATTTGTGGGTTTATACCCCCAGTGGCAAATTGTTTTGCCTCTGACAGTTCCAAGGCGGTAACCCCTCGATTTCTCACTTTCAATAATTGTTTGCGACGTCCATTTTGAAACTGATTATTGTAATATCATGCTCTCTTTTCCACCCCACCTTTTTGCTGTGTGGGGAGACTGTGTCTGCTGGATGTGGCCATTCTTGATATGCATATTTCACTTTATTACTCCACAATGCAGAGAGGCTGACCACATACCTGTAAATATTTTATGGGATGCTCGATAACAACCTTCCCCGTGATGCCAGCTAACTCCATGTTAGATGGTTCGACTGACATAAGAACTGAAATTAAACAAATAAAAGGGTTAGAGTACTAATAAAACTAATTACAATACAACCGGGCACCTGACTAATTACATTATTTAAGAGCTGTTCGATGTGAAAAATCGTGAACCAACGACAGAAACTTTATCCATATTTGGTTGAATGGTTGAAAGGTGTATTGCGCCAGTATAAACATAGGTTATATTTGAAGATTTATAGAAGAAAGGCTTCGTTATACTTATCTACAAAAATCCCATTCAAGAAATTAATTCTCAAATGAAATATAAAAAAATTTAATTTCTAAATGAATTTGGGAATACTATATTTTTCAAATATTTTGCTTTAGAAACCACACCGTTCTTTGTGTTTTATGATGTAACGTGCAAATCCAAGTTTACAATCGTTAGGATGCTTTTAACCGACCGTAAATGTTTGCCTCAAGTGTTTCTAGAAAGATTTAAAAACAACTAAAATGGTTAACTATACATATGAAGGTTAGATGCTACAGGAACTCAACCTTTGGGAACAGAACTCGATGTTTTGCTGTGTTAATTGACATGCGTATCGCTATTTACTGGCTTTTTCACTGTCGCGAAACGGATGCCCTGTATCAATCTCTTCGTTAGTTCTCAAGATGGTGACAAAATAAGCAAAGACATAATGTCCTGTCGACATACTTTATTGTATTGTTCTTTTGATGAAAAGGAGTGGTGATTTAAAGCTTGTGCGCTTCTTTTATGGCCAGCCACCAAGTACGTTTCACACGGTAAAGTTGTGGAAATACGCGACTTAATTAGTTTTTTTTTTCAAAAAGTCATTGTTGATATATTTAGTTCTTTCATTAATTGTTTAATTTCTTAAATTGTTTCAACATTTGCTTGAATCTTGCGTTTTCGCCTTTTCATATGAATTCGTCAAGCAACAGATGGCTGTTATGCTTCAAACTCAACGTCATCCGATCTGTAATAATAAGGATTCTCAAACCCGTCAGAACTCGGTTAATCACAGAAATTAATGCTCCCTGCAAATAATGTTTCCTCGATTTTATTACATGTATTTATTTATTTATAGCAGTGTCTTCTTAGAAAAACGAAGTCAGGTCAAATAACAGTTCCAGTTTAGCGACATAATGACATGACTGTGTTGGCGCTATTATCTTGCTAGTCTTCGTCAAATGGGTGCATTAGCTTATCAATTGCTGAATAATATATTCGTAACAAATATCTAAAGAAAAAATATGATATCAATATCAGAATCACATTTGGAAAGTATTTTTGAAAATAATGAAGGTGCCTATTCAAAACAATTTATTTGTCAATAAACCAAATCATAACATTTGAATAAATCAGTTTCAAACCAGTTTCATATATGGCCCTATTTTCATATTCAGTTTCATATATTTGAATAAATCAGTAATAAACCAGTTTCATATATGGCCCATAACGAAAAAAAGGTGTATTTGAAGTTTGGACGGTTAATTCCATGAAATACCGCCAAAACGTTGAGCCAACGACATTGTATAATATAATGTAATTTCGCGAGGTCAAATTTTGCGATTTGGTTATAGACCACTAAATATTGGTGATCAGGCCTCTAAATAATTTTGTGCAGGGAATTTGCGGACTAGTTACAGGAAGTCAAGCCTGATTGGTAGAAAATGAAAATAAATATTTTGAAAAGAAAATTATTTTGAGAAAATATAGTGATTGTCTAGTAATTTGGATATAAAAATAATAAAATAGGTATTGAGTAAAAGAAACAAATTCATCTTTAAAAATAGTTGTATTTTTTGACAGAATGTAAACAAAAGTTCCGCAGAGAATGGGGTGATGCACTTCTGGCTAAAATGCCGAAAACGTTTATCGGTCATGCTATGGTGGAATTGGTGTTTTACGGTGTCTCTAGGTTGGTTCTCTTGAGAACTGTACTATTTTATGGGCTTGACCCAATAGTAAATTCAGAACTTGATGAAAGGTTATAATGGAAGTCTATGGAAAATGAATTAGTGGTCTATAGCCATTTGTATACATTTGTGAATTCGCGACGTCGTCAGAATCAAAACTTGAACAGTGATCTCCCTTGCTGGGAATCTACATAGAAATAAAATATTTAAATTTAAATATAATTTAAAAAATAACCGTTTATATATTTGCCAAAGATATTGAAATAATTCAATCAAATAAAATAATGGTAGACAAAAATGTTTATATAGCGTTTGAAGTAATCCACAGTTCTATTTTTAGATGACTATTTTTGGATATACTTAATTTCGGATACATGTAAACTCATCATATTTGCGGTATAAATTATGAATTTGCGATGTATGCGATTCGCGATTATTAGCGAAAATAAAACTAACTTGATAAAAACCAGCTCAACATAATAATATAATTTTCGGGGTAAAATAAGCATATTATAGTCAACATGTGCACATATTAGTTATGATAAAATAATAGCAGGGTGTTTTTAATATAGTAACATCTAAAAAGCATTACCGAATTTACTTCTTTTTCGCGTGACATGCCCTACATTAGCGTTGAGGTACGAATATAAACAAGTATAATTTGTAATGATTGATGATATTGAACCTATAAACTTTATTTTGTATGATAGTCATCGACTGTATACAAAGTTGTAAACAGCAAAATCCTGCGAATGGGTTGAACAGGATTGGGTGTTAACACTACAATAACACGACGCTAATTATGTTATATTGTATAAATTGTAGGCAAGTCTACAAAGCAGCGTGTTATTTAGCACATTCAACCCGATAAGGTGAATGCCGTGGATATGCCGACGACAGTTGCTTGTGTACATGAACGTTTTTCAGCGAAAGTCAGTATTAGCCTGATTTTTACATTTTCCCGCAATATCTTAGCAGAAAAAAATATACATATTGATTCCCTGTTTGTTAAGGACTATATCTGACGAAATCTTGACGCACACGGGATATTATTCACAGAGAAATTGCGGAAAAAGTGTGCAATTTTTTAAGAAAATATGTCATTTGACGAATCGGCCGCAAATATCCTTTTTTATTACCAAATCTGAAATATTTGAAATATTCCATAATAAAGTTCAATTATTTCCCTGTAATTATTTGAAACTACAGCTTCCAATTCGCTTTCTCTAGAAAGATATTTACTTTTAAACTTGGTACGTCTTGATGATTTTGGTAATGACAACGGCCGTTAACACTAAAATATTGGTACAGTTGAATGCAGTTTCGTCAGTGAATTGGATAACGTTAACGGCCGTCAAGTGAAAATTAGCTTTGTCTCTACAATCATTACCGCTAGTCTTGAGAACATAATTAAATGTTTTTATTGCATCGTGATTCTTCTAGAGAAAGCGAATTGAAAGCTGTGGTTTCAAATAATTACAGGGAAATAATTGAACTTTATCATGGAATATTTTAAATATTTCATATTTGGCAATAAAAAAGGATATTTGCAGCCGATTAGTCAAATGTCATATTTTGTCAAAAATTGCATGTAGTTTTTCTGCAATTTCTCTGTAAATAATATCCCGTGTGCGTCAAGATTTCGTCAGTATAGTCCTTAACAAACAGGGAATCAATATGTATATTTTTTCTGCTAAGATATTGCGGGAAAATGTAAAAATCAGGCTAATACTGACTTTCGCCGAAAAACGTTCATGTACACAAGCAACTGTCGTCGGCTTATCCACGGCATTCACCTTATCGGGTTGAACGGTGTGTTTAGTGGTAACCGAAAATCATTGTTTGTTACCGAACTCGTTCATGTTACTTCAAGTTGTCACTAATACTGTATATGACATCCTAATTCTGGTTTCCTAAGAGATGATTTTTCTCATGTATAACAGATTTTGACTTCCAGACTGTCTGCGACATTTTTTACACCAAGCCTTTTACGCTTGTCATGAATTTGTGTCAGAGCTGCAAAGTGTTTTTGTTGACAATACCACACATGGATTTGAAATTGATATGAAACTGTTTTAGCAACTTCTGCTCACTCACTTAAAGCGGCATTGCTTCAATTTAACCCGCTCTTTTATGAAATATTACATGTATTTGGAACTATAGGCACAAATTCGCAGCATTAGTTCGGGCTAAAAAAAAATTAATTTACTAAAATAAATTTAGTCCGCGCGACAAAAAGCGAAAAGTAGGATTTCCGAAACGTCACAGAAATCAAAATCGCGCATGAAGTGGCCTCTTCGTCGTTGCTAAATATAGCTCCATTATATTTAGTTTCTTAAAAGTTCGTCAACTATAATTTAACAATGTCATTGAAAATCCCGTCTATCAGAAAGAATTCGATCGGACCCTTTGTGTTCTGTTAGAGAGTTTATATATTAGAGTCTATATGGGCAAATATGATTTTTAATAGTATATTCTTTCTTAAGTGTAGGGCTGGGGCTTTAAGCGAAACTTTTTATGTCATGTGTCAGTGGGTACTTTTCATTATTTTAAAACCAAATGGGGATAATGAGGATGAAGAAAGCTGGTGGATAGAGTCTACCCGATAAATTATACAAGACAGCAAACAAAGAAGTGAAACGGAAACCATTTTCATAACAACCACAAAAAAGAAGAAACTGGAACTGTGAAAGACACAGAAAACGACAAATATGAAAATATTGCAATAGAAATACGTATTAGTACCCACCCACGACGCCTAGCCTCGGTTGTGCGCAACTCGATAAATAAACAGTACAGTTTTGATCCATCAAAAACGATGCTATGAAAACATCTCGTGAGCTCACTTGCAAGACAGTTGTTATTAAATAAATACTGAATGTATGTCTACCTTTTTGTTTTTAAGCATCGTCATCAGTAGTTGCGTGTGCAAGCCTTGTGCTTCAATATCATTTTAAAAGAAAAAATAAGTATGAAAGAAAGCCTGCATACAATTTACAAGTTTCTTTGCTTGTTTACCCGCCGAAGTATCAACTTTTTTATCTTTCGTTAGTCAAGCAAGGTTAATATTACTGTTGATACGAGGGTTGATCCAGTATACCGATTTTTTTTCTGCATAAAACACAAGGTGGAACATTTACAAAACAAATTCAACTTAAGCAATAAGAAAATCTTTCTTACTGCGTTTGAATTTCAGCGAAATAGTTGGTACTTCTTATTAAAAAGGAGCATAAGGCGTTGCATATAAGTTACGTCAATGACGTTTGCTTTCGTCGTACATGTAACAGGGTAAAAATTATGATTGTATTATCCAAATGTTTGTTTAAAAATATATAAAAATAACAATCAAACAGCAATCAAGTCAAGACATTTTATAATTTCTTGTCTTCTAGGTTTTGCACATAACCGACATACGAAAGCAGACTAATTTACGTTAAATTGTTTTAACTGTGATACGACTATCTTAATATTCGCAAAACGACAGAATATTTAGTTTTCTAATACACCTGTTTTCGGGAAAAAATCATTATTGACGTTTTACACTCTTATCTGCTGCGATTGCTTTGTGGAAAAATAGCTACTACGCCTCTTCTATTCTTGCTGTTACTCATGTAAAGGCTGTTTGTGTATTAAATTTTATACTCGGCGTTTCAACGGGGCGATATGGAATATATTGGTTTTCATTTTTAGATGTGCTTCACAAAGAAAATGTAGCATAGTACACATATTATAAATAAATTAAACTCGGGCTCAATTTTTATTTGTCGCAATCAAATTTTAGTATTTTACAGATCTGGAGATCTAGAGTATTATTACGGACCAGGACAAACCTCGTTAAACCACTGTTTCTATTAGTGTGTCGATTCCTGATATGCATATATTACTCTTTTTTTCGATTAAAAAATGACTGTCTTGGAATGCTGTCAAAAATAGATACCTGTTTCCTGAGTTCTTGATGTTTGTTTAGAAAGGAACATAGAATTAGTGAATAATTAATTTTCTTATGACAAAATGTAAGTGAATAACCAAAACTGAGTTTTTTTCATTATTGCGTCCTAAAATTTCTTTTAGCGGAAATGATAAAAAATGTTATTCTCTAATTATTCGATATTTTATCCAAACTAAAAGCTGATGTATTAAAGCATGAGAAGTCACTTTTCGAAAAAAATGATTACCTGCATGCATAAATTCGCAGTTGTATCAATCATAGGTCATTACATCATGTAGCGTGATTCAGTCTAGTTATTTAAAAAAGAGAAATATTTGGATCGTAGCGTGAAACCAGTGACTTATTATTGCTGACGACAAGAATTCTTTTTAATTTTGATATCGCAGCCACATAACTGTACATAACGTTGTTCTTGCCTTGTGACGACTGTCAAAAGCCTCCTTCTTGTCGTGCATTCAATCAGTGCTGTTATTATTTATGACCTTTGAAGGTGATTGGGCACGAAATGTTCTAAATTGGAGAATGTTTAAATAAAAAATGATGCTGCTTATTATAATATTATGAATAAAAAGGTTTTATGTTTTTCCTACATATGAGGAGTTATATTATTATATGAAACAATCAATAAGAACAATGTTCTGATAGCTTGACCTTAAATTGCATCAAATGTATTTTTCGGCGTTAGCTGTCTTAGCTCACTTTTGGCTTAGTTTTTTTCGACCAATGAACGATTGTTAATAAAACTTATTATGCAGCAGGAAAATCAACAAGATTATTTCGATTGGTTGTTAGTGGGTGTCGTTTACGATTACCGTAACGATTTTTTTTTAAATTTGTGCGTAAGTATTTACCTGGCACTTACATGTTCGGGTATTTTCGTTTTTAAAAGCGATAGTTGTATCGGAGAAAAAAACTTATTTACGCTATAAATAACCAGTAAAATACGATTTCATATGGAATATTTATAGGTGTCAGGTAAACACCTGCGTACAATACACAGTGTAAAACGACAGAGACGTGCAAATATTTCTTCTTCTTACTGGTTCCTTTCTAGTTCCTTTGATACTGATTTCACGTTCAGAAACACAAAAGGTTGTTGTAATGGTTATGTCACTCGCCTCACAAGCGGAGGCCCCGGGGTTAATACTCGAGAGGGACACTTTTTAATCAAATTTACATAAAACTTGGTAGATTTCGCTCTTGTAACAAGTTGTTATTAAATATATTTATTATATTTCAGGGACATTTATTCATCTTGAGTTCTATTTCTACAAGAAGTATTTTATTGACACTGAATAATTGTAGATCGACACTTAATGTAAGACATTGCTTCTTTATGGACGTATTATCATCAGACGATTTTTTGTTCCAACAGCTTCAACATTTTTGGACAGACATTTTCAATTAATTAATTGGGTTTCCATTACTCGGTCGCTTAATCCCAAGGCCATACTAAGAAGGCAGGGATAGTTTTTCAACAGCTATAACAAGTAAAGTAAAATTACTACAATGTGTTTTTCGCCACTCTATATTTCTTTCTTTATTTCTTATATATAAAAATATTTTCAATCAACGACGTTTATCTATTTTAAAGATATTTCTTGTTAGTATTATTTGTGATAACTCACCAAACTGTTCCTAAGTCAATTTTTACAAAATTCAATTTTATATTCAAGACTGTGGGTTGTAACTGAACAAAAAAGGAGGTCATTGTCTTTCTAATAAAAAAAGTATATTACTGACCATTGAGAAATTTGAGTGAGTGCATATCGGTAAAATTATGGGCCGAGTGGGAAAAAAAGATCACGTTAACCTTATTTTACCTCCTTCGCCTCCGTACTATTATTATTATTATTATTATTGTTGTTGTTGTTGTTATTATTGTTGTTATTGTTGTTGTTTGACATTAATGTTTACTGTTATACACAAGATTTACAATGTATATTCTCATAACCCTGGTCAGAATTACAATAATTATGTTCAAGCAAGTCATTCTTCGGGAGTGATGAGTTCAGACACAATTATCGATTTGGAAATTTCCAAACGAAGTTGACTTCAACTGGCAATTTCCAGAGTCAAACATTATGTAAAAAGCTTTGTTTTAATGGCATACCTTTGTTGGAAAAACATATCTCCTTCCGTTAATTTGAAACTTCTTTGTATTCGATTACAAAGATATCATTTTTTGTTTTTTGGAAAAACAGAATTATCGTGACAACATCGTCCATAAATGACACTTTTATACAACATTTGATATTGTCATTTAATTTACATATGCACAGAAATTTTCGTTTCGAATTTCCTAAAATTACATCTGGAACTTTTGGGGTTTCAAATTTATTTTTTAATTTTTTACCGCGCCGTGTTTTAGAATAATAATTTCAAAATAAGAAGGTTACGAATAGCATTCATCACAATTTGCAATTTGAAGATGTATAATTGGTACTTTAATTACAGGTAACAGGAAACATTAACGACAACCAAGTTTTGAAAAACAAAAACTTTTTGTTTAATTGAAAATCTCTATGAAACGGTATTAGTTTTCTTCAAGTAATTGATCATAAAACCAGTCCGTGAAAATAAAGTTCTGTCAACAAGAACAAAAATGAAAATGAAATTAATTGAAAAACAACGTATAAAAGATGAGAGAACGGATGGGCATTAGTTAATCATTCGATCATTTTCAACAAATAGACAAGCAATGACTTAAACAGAGCACGTGAGTGGCTACCGCTTGGAATGATTAGTGAAAAATGATGAAATATGCATATCAGGAAAGGCTTGCTATATACAGAAGACACAGCCCACACAGCCACAAAACGAGAGGAAAAAAGAGAACACTGTAATCAAAATAAGGAATTCCAATGAGACAACACAATCCATAAAAGAAAATGAGATCCTGATGGGTAAACGCCATACAACTGTTTGCAAGTGAGGCCTTAACGAGGTTTAAGGCTTCGACAACCTCACACTTTCCCTTATTGGTAGTCATGTTAACAACAAGGACAATTAGTCTTGGTGAAATTGCTTCAACTCACCCATCAAATCCGCAGCTACGAATGCAAAATGTAAAACATTAGAACATACAGGAATTGCTAAGCATACCTACTTTTAATGCCTTCAGCTTGAATAATGATATAAGTGTAATTGTCACACTATAATAATGAGATAAGTAGAAGTTTTATCGGCAGGTGTTTAAACAATTCTGTAATTCAAGTCTTGGTTTCCATTTTTCAAATATATATCCCTGAGTACTTGATTTTGTGTGAAAGATAAAAAGAGGTCATGAGGTAATAATATTATTTTTCTTTTATAATTAAGATTTATACGAGTGTCAATAACTTTAAATATGTGTTGTTTTTTTCTATATTTAATGAGAAGCGGTATTGGGTTGAGCATTTTTTTGCACCATTTATTGCAAAATATTTACTCTTCAACTTCGTCCTCTACGATGAAGTCTTATTCATCTAACGAATCATCATTTCTAATGGTAAACAGTGTGACGTAATAATTTGAAAGGCGTGGCTAAAGTAGAACCGTTAACAATTTATTGGACGCTGCACAATGTTGTGACGTGTGACACCGCCGAGCACGCATGTTTTGCCACGAGTTGCTGTGAAAAAGCGTGCCGTCATTCACTTTGTCATCAATGTTGCTGTTTCAACAGCCATTCGAAAAAGCCGTAATATCACAAATTCTTTTAATAACTTCAGTATAGGTTATACACTACTAATTCAATTTCCATAGACTTCCATTATAACCTTTCATCATTTCTGAATTAACTATTGGGTCAAGCCCTTAAAATCATACAATTCTCAAGAGAACCAACCTAGACACACCATAAAATACCAATTCCACCATAGCATGACCAATAAACTTTTTCGGCATTTTAGCCAGAAGTGTATCACCCCAGTCTCTGCGGAACTTTTGTTTACATTCTGTCAAAAATGATAGCTATTTTTAAAGTTGAATTTCACTTTTTTTTCATTATCAATTTCATATTATTTGTATTCAAATTACTACAAAATCATTATATTTTCTCAAAATAATTTTCTTTTTAAAATATTTATTTTCATTTTCTACCAATCAGGCTTGACTTCCTGTTACTAGTCCGCAAATTCCCTGCACAAAATTATTTAGAGGCCTGATCACCAATATTTAGTGGTGAATAACCTATAAAAGAGAGTATTAATGTGTGTAAATATAAGGATTAATCGATATTTGATGGTTTTCATTTGGGTATGAAAAACAGTTGGATTGTTTTAAGTACGCGTGAAGCCTTCACACACTTTAAACAACCCAACTGTTTTACATACCCAAATGAAAACCATCAAATATCGATTCATAAAGTTTTAAGACCAGACAATATCTGCACGAAATCGAGAAATGTTTAGCATCAGTTAAGTAGTCACCAGCCACATTATCTTTTCTGTTGGTTTGGCGCATCAAAGAAGAAATTGTTCGAAAACTTCTTCTTTCATTAAACACATGTTAAAAGGCTTTATCAATGCTTTCAATACATGTATATACTTCATTATTATTATGGATATGTGGAAAATACACACTACCTGTTAGTTCTTAAAGCATATCTGATCGGATATTAAGCAGATCTTATTAATACGAGGTAAAATTTGACAGATTATTTTTATGATTTACATTGATTTTAATTTGTAAATAAACTTCGGAGACTCAAGCAAAACGACGAAATGTAAGAGAACAAAATCGCACGAGCGCTAAGCATAAATACAATGTTAACGCGACGTCAGTTTGCTATTTTCCAGGCTTAAAAATAACATTTTTGGTCAATGTTTTACCACATGTTGAATATTTGTTGAAGGAATAGATGAATTAAAAATACTTTAAAATGAAACAATAAAAATGAGAATTTAAATTATAATTATGATAAGAGTAAAAAAATATAGACTTTACTGAAGTTAAGATTTACTTAAATTGAGGAAAGTATTGAAAATAAAATTACTTGCACTGGAAATAAATATAATATTAATACGAATTTCGACTTTCAAACTTCAGAAATAATTCAGATCATTGTACCTCTTTATTCTCAAATAACGTCCCCTCTTCAAGGAGTTATGTTGTAGTAATGAAGTAGAAAATATGAATATTTATCTACATTATGTAAAGTTCTCTGCCTGAGGAAAAACTACCGATTTCATACCACATAGTAAGAGCTTCAAAGTTTCAAGACAACTGTAACTAACCACTATGATAAACTGACCAATTAAAACAGTTGGTCAGTTAAGTACAGTTCGAATTATAGAAAAGAATTCAGTATTGGAATTGACACTCCTCATGACGTTAGAGCACCAAGGAATCCCACAAACGCTGTCAACTTTCACTCTCGATTACCAATAACACTGTCGCAGTCCATAACAGGTTGGACAACAACTGAAGATCTAAGAATGCATTAAAAAGCTGATCAAAACAAATCAAATATCAAGAACGACAAGGATACAAATTAGAGCAGACTAACCACATTATGTTTTACTCCGCGATGGCTAGAGATTGTGATAATGGTTTGTATTATGTATTTGTTATGAAGAAGAAAAATTGTTGTCTTTAATCAATAATTCTTCTTGATGTTTATACGTAACAACGTTTATATAAGTCGTTTCTCATATCGTCATGGTCGTTGTTTATAAATAATAATGTATTCAGATACATAGGCAAAATAGTTTTTGGGTGTGCTTTTTGTTTCTTGTTGGTTTTTTTTGTTGTTTTTTAAGGTGGGGGGGGGGGGGGGGCAAGTAGAACAAAATTATATTTGGAAAACATACGATAAACAATTTTTATATAAATCATGAAATTTTTGTTGCACGGTAGATGGTTATTATTTTTTTCAAATTATTGAATACAAAAGCCTTTTATAAAAAATTTATATAATTATTTGAAGCATAATATAGTAGAGAAAAAAAACCACAACAACGGAATAACTTTTTTAAGAAAAAACAATACCGGAAAATACTAAAGAAATGTATTTATCTGTGGCGGTTCATATTAATTAATGCTTTTATTACCGGACATATACTTAAAGATATTGCCTCTACCTGGGAGCGAACCCGCACCGTTACAGCGACAGCGCCTAGCCCTGCAATTTCGACTACGCAACCAATTGAGCTAACCAGGACAACCCTAAAAAAGGTTGATCGGAGAGCCCCGTACGTTATCATTACTGCACGACATCGATAACAGGTTATTTTACTGATAACAGTACTGACTATATGTAAGAGGGACTTTTTAAAGCAAAAAGGAAATACCGTTTGTTGAATTTATTGACAAAACGCTTGTGCTACAAACACTATTGTCGTTTTTCGTTAATTTCGCTTTTAATGTCAAAACCGTTTTAATTTCTTACATGTTAAAAAGTATAAAAGTAAAAAATATCCATGATTAAGATTTAAATGGACTTATTGACTAACCTAGACGCGACGTAAGTATTGTCCTAGTACCTTATTTAGAGCGTTTCATTTTCAGTTTATAATAAAAATATATAGAACTGTCAGTTGTGTACTGTCAGCCTCCATTTGGAGAACACAAAGAATTGTTTGGACTAAACATATAGACCAAATGCAAATCAAAAACAAATAACTGCAATTATTTCACTGCAATTTATCAAGTTGTCATAGCAACATACATTAGAAACAAGAATGTGTACATTTCGTTATCTGAATCCAGAATACAATCAATACCATTTTAGAGGAGTACTCTTTCTTTTTCTGATTTTGTCGAAATCATCTAGTAAATTAATACTTATGCCATATGTTAAATATTCCTCAAGAGGTGCATTACATGTAGACGAGACGTTTTTAGTTATATATTTTCACTGCACCTTTGTATTTTGTTTGTTATTATAATAATATGACTGTCTGTCTCTTGAATGGTTTGCAAGCGCTGCCGTCGTATTTGTTTGACCCTGGGGTTTTCTATACATTTTGATTAGTGTTTATTGATGGAAGTTACACAATGTAGAATACCGAATTTATGGGAACAGACAGCAGCGAAAGCGAAATGACAGAGAATTCTTAATTGCTGATATTACACTGACTAAATTAATGTTTACAACTATCAGATATGACGTAATAAGCATATGAAAATACAGTAATTAATAGAAATTAAACTGGTTGAAGCATGAGGTTTTACAGAGAATATATCTAGAATATAATGAAGTTTTAAATCACTGATATTGTTGAAAATTGTGTGCAGGGTGAGAAAATTGTATTAAGAAAACAAAACAGCTTTTCAAATTGTTATTGTAAACATGTGACAATAGTGACACATGTGTGTCACGTGTGTCACAGGGTAAGAAAATGTGCAGCAATACAACGCGTCCTGAACCACTCGCTTACAGTGTTTATCCGGACTGAGTTTTTAGAGCCGCTTTCAAATTCTCTTCTCGAATAGTAATACGATTACAGAAAACGGAGGAAGTGTTATGGACAACAAGCTTAAACAGATGACATTTTAATTAAGATACCTTAAAATAGTCAGCATCTTTAAACTGCACGAATAGAAATAGATGAAAAGGAAAATTGAAGACCCTCGACCACGACAAATATGAAAATATTGCAGGTTCGGTTTGATTGAGCCTGTTCATGGGCAGTAATGGAAATGCTTATTACTGCCCAAGCCGCCTAGCCCCGGGTTGAGCGCAACTTAATATTTACACCAATAAACAGTACAATTTTGATCCGCCCCAAACGATGGTATGCATATAGCGGTGAATAGGGAACCTTCAATGAGGTATTTTCAGATTAATACCATTCCATGTTCAGTGGCGTATAGAAATAGGTAAAAGAATGGGTTTGCCCTAAACGAGAAAACAATGGGCTGAACTAAACAGAATAGAATTTTGAGAGGGGATCTTACAATATAAATACTGCATATCACAGACAACGCCAAAGGCAAAATTTAAAAGGCAGGAAGTATATCCTTTGGGGGTGATTGAACAATATCCAAATCAAAATTTGCTGGGATATTAAAACCACCCGTCTTTAAACTGGCCGAAATATTAAAAACAAAAAGTAAATTTAGAAGTACTATTAACATAGTACATAAATATCGTGCTCGACGACCTTCAAAGGACGTAAGTGATAACAGCACTGATTGAATGTACTTTTTACAGCCGCCACACGGCACAAACAACACTACTGTGATTACAAGGTTGTCAAATTTCTTCCATCTGTTAGTGATTTGATAAAATATAAAGGGCTTCATATGAGTTTAAAGTTTTACTAAAGTTTAACGCAATTCCAAACAATCACTATGAATAAGCTCAGAAACACATTTCAGGTGTTTGCCACCATTAAGTGTTTCCAGTTTTCTGCAAATTTCCCGACTTTTATCGGCTTTAATATTCTAAAACGTTGACCAAATAATCAACAGAGTGTGTCTGAAAAGAAACCTTTAAACACTTTAAATTTCTTAGCAAATTCAATTTTACGCGACGAAAACGTAACACATGTTTTAACACGTGTCCCATTGGCTGTTATGTAATTTGTCCTGTTTATTTTATTGTTTTTCTCACATATTAAGCAGAAAAAGCCTGTAAAATAATAAGTTACCCAAAATTGCAATAATTTACTGTTGCTATTTTGCCATACCGAATGATTTCAGATTCATTAATGTGAAAGCTAAGTTGAAAGTTGTAACTTTCTATTGACGACAAGGGCTGAAGGTTATAAAGCTGAGTTTGGAAATCAGTATCAAATCTCAAGGATCTGATTGGCTGAATAAAAGTAAATTGCACACAAATTTATAAACTCGCAAAATCTCATTCGACGAGAGCCTGGACCAAACTTTTAGCGTTAATCGGCGGTTAGAACAATACAAAACTCATTTGTTCCGAACGCATAAACAGCATGGACACAAAATCAAGTACTCAGGGATTGCCACATACAGAAAACACAGCCTCCCCACCCACCAATAAGAAATAAAATTATTGATTTCAAAGAAGACACCAAACACAATTAACGGAAATGAGGACCTGGGGGACTAGCGCCTCGGAACTGCCAGTTGCAAAAACATTGCCACTGGAAATAAAGGTTAAGAAATACAACTTCGTTTTTTAAGGATTGTTAAGCACGTCCAGCTCAAAATTCAAATACAAAGCCACCAAATATTATAAAATATCTTAAACGAGCCATTAGATTTCTCAAAAAATAATAGTTCAGTTTCAAATAGTTTCTTTGCCATGCAACTTAAAATAATATCGGCCTACATTCGGCGTCCTGGTTGGAGAAATACGTAGACAGGATTGATGATCAGAATCAATATTAGATTAAAAACGATAATGATGAAAGGCGAGATAAAATTATATATCTTTTTCCGGCAATTATATTTTAAACAGGCGAAATATACAATATTCATAAAATAATACTGATAAAATCACGGTGGTAAAGTTACTCGGATTTTTTTTATCAATTCTAAGTCCTCCGAAACTTTTTGAAGTTCAACGTACATTTGATTATAAAAAGTCCGAGTAACTTAACAATCTTGAAAATTCTTTCACACTCGTGTAATGTATACCAACAATATATCAAGGTTAAAGATTTTTTCGGCGTTAGCTGTCTAAGCTCACTTTTGACCTAGTTTTTCGACCAATGAAATGTTGTAAATAATACTCGTATTCTCCTATTATGCAGAGGGAAAATGAAATAAACTATTTCGATTGGTAGCTATTTACACCAGAGAGGCATCTAGCAGGCTGGAGAGGTATCTAGTGGGATTTTATGATTATGCAGCGGAAAAATCAAATAGATTAATTAGATTGGTTGTTAGTGGGTGTTGTATTGGAGGAAAAACATATTTACGATTTAAGTAACCAGTTAAGTCAATATTGGTGGCTTAAATACAATATTATGGAATTTTCTTGGGTGTCACTTGCATACAATACACAGTGTAAAACGAAAGAGGTGTAGATATTCCTAGTTCTTACTGGTTCCTTTCTAGTTCCTTTGATACTGATTGTTAATTTCAAGTTCGTAAGACAAGTTCATTGTAGTGTAGTGGCTAACACTCTAGCCTCTTAAGCGGAGGCCCCGGGTTCAATACTCAGGACGGACACTTTTTTTAAACTTAATATACGTAAAAGTTGGTAGATTTCGCTCTTGTAACAGGCTGTTATTATTTATATTTATTAAATTTCAAGGACATTTATTCATCTTGAATTCTCACTCTACACGAGGTATTTTATTGAAACTGAATATTTTGCTTCTTTAATCGACTTGTTATCACTGTATGAAATTGTTGCAACAGCTTCAACATTTTGAAAGACCCTTTCAATAAATTTATGAGTTGTCATGATTCGGTCGCTTAATCTCTAAGTCATACTAAGAAGGCAGGGAGGGTTCGTCAACAGCTATAACAAATAAAATAAAATAACTAAACTGTGTCTGCTTTGCCTCTCTGTATTTCTTTCTTTCTTATATTCATGTATATATAAATCTTTTCCACCAACGCCGTTTATCTTTTTTAAAGATATTTCTTGTTTCAGTTACAATTTAAGCTAAGACTAGCGTTTTGTTAATTTCCTTCTGAGAGCAACTTAAACTTTTGATCAAAGAGGAATGTTCACGATCAAACGCTAACCGTTTCACTCATAAAGCATTCAATGCTTTAACAAAAATCTTTAATGTTAATAGAATATTCTATCTGCTAGTTTTGATGTTTGATGTGGTGTCCCATTTATAATTATATAAAGATATTTGTGTAAAAGTCTAAAAAAATTTAATTTCAAAATAACGTCAAACATGCAAACAATTAATAATCGCAATTAACTGTTTTGGGGGAATGAAAAAAGCTCATTAATTTTACAGAAGTAATTATTTTAGAACATAAGCACTCCCATTGGTGACTTTGGGGGGAACCATGGTACACTTTATAAGAGGCTAAATTCAAAGGTGTGTGAAGCTGGCAATGAGAAATGAGTAGGGAATTGGATATTCAATATCCAGCTGAAATCGAATCCACTGCCAGCAGTGAGTTGGGTATTCGCTTTACACACACAGCGAATACCCTAATGAGATCGAATCCACAGCCAGCTGTGAATTGGGTGTTCGTTCTAAACTGACAGCGAATACCCTAATGAGATCGAATCCACAGCCAGCTGTGAGTTGGGTATTCGCTCTACACTGACAGCGAATACGCTAATGAGATCGAATCCACAGCCAGCAGTGAGTTGGGTATTCGCTTTACACACACAGCGAATACCCTAATGAGATCGAATTCACAGCCAGCTGTGAGTTGGGTATTCGCTTTACACAAACAGCGAATACCCTAATGAGATCGAATCCACAGCCAGCTGTGAGTTGGGTATTCGCTTTGCACAAACAGCGAATACCCTAATGAGATCGAATTCACAGCCAGCTGTGAGTTGGGTATTCGTTCTACACACACAGCGAATACCCTAATGGGATCGAATCCACAGCCAGCAGTGAGTTGGGTATTCGCTTTACACAAACAGCGAATACCCTTATGGGATCGAATCCACTGCCAGCTGTGAGTTGGGTATTCGTTCTACACTGACAGCGAATACCCTTATGACATCGAATCCACAGCCAGCTGTGAGTTGGGTATTCGTTCTACACTGACAGCGAATACCCTAATGAGATCGAATCCACAGCCAACTGTTAGTTGGGTATTCGTTCTACACTGACAGCGAATACCCAAATGAGATCGAATCCACTGCCAGCTGTGAGTTGGGTATTCGCTTTGCACAAACAGCGAATACCCTAATGAGATCGAATACCAGCTGTGAGTTGGGTATTCGTTCTACACTGACAGCGAATACCCTAATGAGATCGAATCCACAGCCAGCTGTGAGTTGGGTATTCGTTCTACACACACAGCGAATACCCTAATGGGATCGAATCCACAGCCAGCAGTGAGTTGGGTATTCGCTTTACACAAACAGCGAATACCCTAATGAGATCGAATCCACAGCCAGCTGAGAGTTGGGTATTCGTTCTACCCTGACAGCGAATACCCTAGTGAGATCGAATCCACAGCCATCTGTGAGTTGGGTATTCGTTCTACACCGACAGCGAATACCCTAATGAGATCGAATTCACTGCCAGCAACGAGTTGGGTATTCGTTCTACACTGACAGCGAATACCCTAATGAGATCGAATCCACTGCCAGCAGTGAGTTGGGTATTCGCTTTACACAAACAGCGAATATCCTAATGAGATCGAATCCACAGCCAGCTGAGAGTTGGGTATTCTTTCTACCCTGACAGCGAATACCCTAGTGAGATCGAATCCACAGCTATCTGTGAGTTGGGTATTCGTTCTACACTGACAGCGAATACCCTTATGAGATCGAATCCTCAGCCAGCTGTGAGTTGGGTATTCGTTCTACACACACAGCGAATACACTAATGGGATCGAATCCACAGCCAGCAGTGAGTTGGGTATTCGCTTTACACAAACAGCGAATACCCTAATGAGATCGAATCCACAGCCAGCTGAGAGTTGGGTATTCGTTCTACCCTGACAGCGAATACCCTAGTGAGATCGAATCCACAGCCATCTGTGAGTTGGGTATTCGTTCTACACCGACAGCGAATACCCTAATGAGATCGAATCCACAGGCAGCAGTGAGTTGGGTATTCGTTCTACACTGACAGCGAATACCCTAATGAGATCGAATCCACTGCCAGCAGTGAGTTGGGTAATCGCTTTACACAAACAGCGAATATCCTAATGAGATCGAATCCACAGCCAGCAGTGAGTTGGGTATTCGCTTTACACAAACAGCGAATACCCTAATGAGATCGAAACCACAGACAGCTGAGAGTTGGGTATTCGTTCTACACTGACAGCGAATACCCTAATGATGTCGAATCCACAGCCAGCTGTGAGTTGGGTATTCGTTCTTCATTGATAACGAATACCGTAATGAGATCGAATCCACAGCCAGCTGTGAGTTTGGTGTTCGTTCTAAACTGACAGCGAATACCCTAATGAGATCGAATCCACAGCCAGCTGTGAGTTGGTTATTCGCTCTACACTAACAGCGAATACCCTAATGAGATCGAATCCACAGCCAGCTGTGAGTTTGGTATTCGCTTTACAAACACAGCGAATACCCTAATGATATCGAATCCACAGCCAGCTGTGAGTTGGGTATTCGTTCTACACTGACAACGAATACCCTAATGAGATCGAATCCACAGCCAGCTGTGAGTTGGGTATTCGCTCTACACTGACAGCGAATACCCTAATGAGATCGAATCCATAGCCAGCAGTGAGTTGGGTATTCGCTTACACAAACATCGATATCCTAATGAGGTCGAATCCACTGCCAGCTGTGAGTTGGGTATTCGCTTTGCACAAACAGCGAATACCCTAATGAGATCGAATCCACAGCCAGCTGAGAGTTGGGTATTCGTTCTACACTGACAGCGAATACCCTAATGATGTCGAATCCACAGCCAGCTGTGAGTTGGGTATTCGTTGTTCACTGATAACGAATACCGTAATGAGATCGAATCCACAGCCAGCTGTGAGTTGGGTATTCGTTCTACACTGACAGCGAATACCCAAATGAGATCGAATCTACTGCCAGCTGTGAGTTGGGTATTCGCTTTACACACAAAGCGAATACCCTAATGACATCGAATCCACAGGCAGCTGTGAGTTGGGTATTCGTTCTACACTGACAGCGAATACCCTAATGAGATCAAATCCACAGCCAGCTGTGAGTTGGGTATTCGTTCTACACTGACAGCGAATACCCTAATGAGATCGAATCCACTGCCAGCTGTGAGTTGGGTCTTCTCTTTGCACAAACAGCGAATACCCTAATGAGATCGAATACCAGATGTGAGTTGGGTATTCGTTCTACACTGACAGCGAATACCCTAATGAGATCGAATCCACAGCCAGCTGTGAGTTGGGTATTCGTTCTACACACTCAGCGAATACTCTAATGGGATCGAATCCACAGCAAGCAGTGAGTTGGGTATTCGCTTTACACAAACAGCGAATACCCTAATGAGATCGAATCCACAACCAGCTGAGAGTTGGGTATTCGTTCTACCCTGACAGCGAATACCCTAGTGAGATCGAATCCACAGCCATCTGTGAGTTGGGTATTCGTTCTACACCGACAGCGAATACCCTAATGAGATCGAATCCACTGCCAGCAGTGAGTTGGGTATTCGCTTTACACAAACAGCGAATATCCTAATGAGATCGAATCCACAGCCAGCAGTGAGTTGGGTATTCGCTTTACACAAACAGCGAATACCCTAATGAGATCGAATCCACTGCCAGCTGTGAGTTGGGTAATCGCTTTGCACAAACAGCGAATACCCTAGTGAGATCGAATCCACAGCCAGCTGTGAGTTGGGTATTCGTTCTACACTGACAGCGAATACCCTAATGAGATCAAATCCACAGCCAGCTGTGAGTTGGGTATTCGTTCTACACCAATTGCGAATACCCTAATGAGATCGTATCCACTGCCAGCAGTGAGTTGGGTATTCGCTTTACACACACAGCGAATATCCTAATGAGATCGAATCCACTGCCAGCTGTGAGTTGGGTATTCGCTTTGCACAAACAGCGAATACCCTAATGAGATCGAATCCACAGCCTGCAGTGAGTTGGGTATTCGCTTTACACACACAGCGAATACCCTAATGAGATCGAATCCACAGCCAGCTGTGAGTTGGGTTTTCGCTTTACACAAACAGCGAATACCCTAATGAGATCGAATCCTCTGCCAGCTGTGAGTTGGGTATTCGCTTTACACAAACAGCGAATGCCCTATGGAAGTGGTCCGGAATAAACTATCATATGGTGATCCGGATCTGCCATTTTTTGATGATGTAGTGTATTTTTACGTCATTTCTTTATTTACTTATTCTTATTTTTAGTAACTTATTTGTTCCTTTACTCCGAATGGATGTGACTGTTTTTTTTAACCATTTTGAATAAATATCTTGCAGTTGCTTAAGAAAACAGAAGTGTACTTTGAAAATTCTTGGTTAACTTTTAGTGACCGGAAATTATTCAGACTTATTTTTTTAGACTCTGGAAATTATTTCCAGGCGATAACCGGAAGTGATCCGGAATAGACCATGTTGGGGTGATCCGGAACTACCAATTTTTAGTATTTTTATTGAAATAAACGCAATGAGCAGCATTGCAGTGTGTTTCTTCAATGAGTAGGGTATTCGCTCAAAACTCATTAGGGTATTCGCTCTACACAGACAGCGAATACCCTAATGAGTTTTGAGCGAATACCCTACTCCCCGCTGGCAGTGGATTCGATCTCATTAGGGTATTCGCTGACAGTGTAGAACGAATACCCAACTCACAGCTCTCAGTGGATTCGATCTCATTAGGGTATTCGCTGTCAGTGTAATACGAATACCCAACTCACTAATGGCACTGTATTTGATCTCACTTTTGGTATTCCCCTTTTGTGTAAATTGAATACCCAACTCACTGCTGTCAGTGGATTCGGTCTCATTACGGTATTGGCTGTGAGTTTAAAGCGAATACCCAATTCATTGCACAAACTCACTGCTGCTCATTGCGTTTATTTCAATAAAAATACTAAAAATGGTTAGTTCCGGATCACCCCAACATGGTCTATTCCGGATCACTTCCGGTTATCGCCTGGATATTACTTCCCGAGTCCAAACAAATAACTCCGGGTAATTTCCGGTCACTAAAAGTTAACCAACAATTTTCAAAGAAAAATTCGCCCTTCTTAAGCAACAGCAAGATATTCATTCAAAATGGTTAAAAACAGTCACTTCCATTCGGAGTAAAGGTACAAATTAGTTACTAAAAATAAGAGTAAGTAAATAAAGAAATGACGTGAAAATACACAATATAAAAAAAACAGTTCCGGATCACCCCATCACTGTTAATTCCGGACCACTTCCATAGGGTATATGGCGTTTTTGTCAAGCGAATATCCAACTCGATCTCATTAGGGTATTCGCTGTCTGTGTAAAGCGAATACCCAACTCACTGCTGGCTGTGGATTCGATCTCATTAGGGTATTCGCTGTGTGTGTAGAACGAATACCCAACTCACAACTGGCTGTGGATTCGATATCATTAGGGTATTCGCTGTTTGTGCAAAGCGAATACCCAATTCACAGCTGGCAGTGGATTCGATCTCATTAGAGTATTCGCTGTTTGTGCAAAGCGAATATCCAACTCACAGCTGGCTGTGGATTCGATCTCATTAGGGTATTCGCTGTGTGTGTAAAGCGAATACCCAACTCACACTTGGCAGTGGATCCGATCTCATTAGGGTATTCGCTGTCAGTGTAGAACGAATACCCAACTCACAGCTGGCTGTGGATTCGATCTCATTAGGGTATTCGCTGTCAGTGTAGAACGAATACCCAACTCACAGCTGGCTGTGGATTCGATCTCATTAGGGTATTCGCTGTTTGTGCAAAGCGAATACCCAACTCACTGTTGGCGGTGGATTCGATCTCATTAGGATATTCGCTGTGTGTGTAAAGCGAATACCCAAATCACTGCTGGCAGTGGATTCAATCTCATTAAGGTATTCCAAGTTATTGTAGAAGGAATACCCAACTCACTGCTGACAGTGGATTCGATCTCATTAGGGTATTCGCTGTCAGTGTAGAACGAAAACCCAACTCACAGATGGCTGTGGATTCGATCTCATTAGGGTTTTCGCTGTCAGTGTAGAACGAATACCCAACTCACAGCTGGCTGTGGATTCGATCTCATTAGGGTATTCGCTGTTTGTGTAAAGCGAATATCCAACTCACTGCTGGCTGTGGATTCGATCTCATTAGGGTATTCGCTATGTGTGTAAAGCGAATACCCAACTCACTGCTGGCAGTGGATTCGATCTCATTAGGATATTCGCTGTCAGTGTAGAACGAATACCCAACTCACAGCTGGCTGAGGATTCGACCTCATTAGGGTATTCGCTGTCAGTGTAGAACGAATACCCAACTCTCAGCTGGCTGTGGATTCGATCTCATTAGGGTTTTCGCTGTTTGTGCAAAGCGAATACCCAACTCACAGCTGGCAGTGGATTTGATGTTTCTAGGGTATTCGCTGTGTGTGTAAACCGAATACCCAACTCACTGCTGGCAGTGGATTCGATCTCATTAGGGTATTCGCTGTCAGTGTAGAACGAAAACCCAACTCACAGCTGGCTGTGGATTCGATCTTATTAAGGTATTCGCTGTCAGTGTAGAACGAATACCCAACTCACTGCTGGCTGTGGATTCGATCTCATTAGGGTATTCGCTGTTTGTGCAAAGCGAATACCCAACTCACAGCTGGCTGTGGATTCGATCTCATTAGGGTATTCGCTGTCAGTGTAGAGCGAATACCCAACTCACAGCTGGCTGTGTATTCGATCTTATTAGGGTATTCGCTGTCAGTGTTGAACGAATACCCAACTCACAGCTGGCTGTGGATTCGATCTCATTAGGGTATTCGCTGTTTGTGCAAAGCGAATACCCAACTCACAGCTGGCAGTGGATTCGATCTCATTAGTGTATTCGCTGTTTGTGTAAAGCGAATACCCAACTCACTGCTGGCTGTGGATTCGATCTCATTAGGATATTCGCTGTGTGTGTAAAGCGAATACCCAACTCACTGCTGGCAGTGGATTCGATCTCATTAGGGTATTCGCTGTCAGTGGAGAACGAATACCCAACTCACTGCTGGCAGTGGATTCGATCTCATTAGGGTATTTCCTGTCGGTGTAGAACGAATACCCTACTCAGAGATGGCTGTGGATTCGATCTCATTAGGGTATTCGCTGTCAGTGTAGAACGAATACCCAACTCACAGCTGGCTGTGGATTCGATCTCATTAGGGTATTCGCTGTTTGTGTAAAGCGAATACCCAACTCACAGCTGGCTGTGGATTCGATCTCATTAGGGTATTCGCTGTCAGTGTAGAACGAATACCCAACTCACAGCTGGCTGTGGATTCGATCTCATTAGGGTATTCGCTGTTTGTGTAAAGCGAATACCCAACTCACAGCTGGCTGTGGATTCGATCTCATTAGGGTATTCGCTGTCAGTGTAGAACGAATACCCAACTCACAGCTGGCTGTGGATTCGATCTCATTAGGGTATTCGCTGTTTGTGCAAAGCGAATACCCAACTCACAGCTGGCAGTGGATTCGATCTCATTAGGGTATTCGCTGTTTTTGTAAAGCGAATACCCAACTCACTGCTGGCTGTGGATTCGATCTTATTTGGGTATTCGCTGTCAGTGTAGAACGAATACCCAACTCACAGCTGGCTGTGGATTCGATCTCATTAGGGTATTCGCTGTGTGTGTAAAGCGAATACCCAACTCACAGCTGGCAGTGGATTCGATCTCATTAGGGTATTCGCTGTTTGTGTAAAGCGAATACCCAACTCACTGCTGGCTGTGGATTCGATCTCATTAGGGTATTCGCTGTTTGTGCAAAGCGAATACCCAACTCACAGCTGGCTGTGGATTCGATCTTATTAGGGTATTCGCTGTCAGTGTTGAACGAATACCCAACTCACAGATGGCTGTGGATTCGATCTCATTAGGGTGTTCGCTGTTTGTGCAAAGCGAATACCCAACTCACAGCTGGCAGTGGATTCGATCTCATTAGGGTATTCGCTGTTTGTGTAAAGCGAATATCCAACTCACTGCTGGCTGTGGATTCGATCTCATTAGGATATTCGCTGTGTGTGTAAAGCGAATACCAAACTCACTGCTGGCAGTGGATTCGATCTCATTAGGGTATTCGCTGTCAGTGGAGAACGAATACCCAACTCACTGCTGGCAGTGGATTCGATCTCATTAGGGTATTTCCTGTCGGTGTAGAACGAATACCGAACTCACAGATGGCTGTGGATTCGATCTCATTATGGTATTCGCTGTCAGTGTAGAACGAATACCCAACTCACAGCTGGCTGTGGATTCGATCTCATTAGGGTATTCGCTGTTTGTGTAAAGCGAATACCCAACTCACTGCTGGCTGTGAATTCGATCTCATTAGGGTATTCGCTGTCAATGTAGAACGAATACCCAACTCACAGCTGGCTGTGGATTCGATCTCATTAGGGTATTCGCTGTGTGTGTAAAGCGAATACCCAACTCACAGCTGGCAGTGGATTCGATCTCATTAGGGTATTCGCTGTTTGTGTAAAGCGAATACCCAACTCACAGCTGGCTGTGGATTCGATCTCATTAGGGTATTCGCTGTTTGTGCAAAGCGAATACCCAACTCACAGCTGGCAGTGGATTCGATCTCATTAGGGTATTCGCTGTCAGTGTAGAACGAATACCCAACTCACAACTGGCTGTGGATTCGATCTCATTAGGGTATTCGCTGTCAGTGTAGAACGTATACCCAACTAACAGCTGGCTGTGGATTCGATCTAATTAGGGTATTCGCTGTGTGTGTACAGCGAATACCCAACTCACAGCTGGCAGTGGATTCGATCTCATTAGGGTATTCGCTGTTTGTGTAAAGCGAATACCCAACTCACTGCTGGCTTTGGATTCGATCTCATTAGGGTATTCGCTGTGTGTGTAAAGCGAATACCCAACTCGCTGCTAGCTGTGGATTCGATCTCATTAGGGTATTCGCTGTTAGTGTAGAACGAATACCCAACTCACAGCTGGCTGTGGATTCGATCTTATTAGGGTTTCGCTGTCAGTGTAGAACGAATACCCAACTCACAGCTGGCTGTGGATTCGATCTCATTAGGGTATTCGCTGTGTGTGTAAAGCGAATACTTAACTCTCTGCTGGCAGTGGATTCGATTTCAGCTGGATATTGAATATCCAATTCCGTACTCATTACTCATTGCCAACTTCATACACCTTAAATTCAAAGGTTAAATTTGAAGGACATATTACTGTGTATTCCTCCGCAATGTCTGACTTGTAGACCGCCCTTACCGCCGTCATTTTGAATAAAAACACTCGTATAAAATTATTATTAGAGTTAATAAAAATTTTGCAGAGTTTTAACTTCCCTATTTGGTTAACCCTTTCCTAGATAAATACGCATTTTTACGCATGTGCGACCAGTGTAGATCCAGATCGGCCGGCACATCAGTGCCGTCTGATCAGGATCTGCACTGATCGCATTTGGGTAAGAAATAACCTAATGAATCAAAACGCGAACAGTTTAGATCCTGATCAGACGACACGGATGTGCCGGCTGATCTGGATCTAAACTGTTTGCCCTAGCAATAAAGGTGTATCTATACAGGAAAGGGTTAAATACATTGACGTTGCTTTCTGCAATCACGTTGACCTTTTCCTGTTCAAACCCAAGTAATTATATAAGTCGCGATCCATAAACACCCATAAATACTCAGAATTGTCTCATATTTCAACACCAAAGACGTGCATTGACGCATTATGCAATATGTTTCGTGATAACATTCTGTGAATTCTCTCATCTATATTATTCGTCACATTAAATATAAAAAATAAATTGCTTTTTATTTGAAATTTTAGAAATTTTAGAATAAAATTGTAGTGTTTTTGAAATAATTTAAATAATTTTGCATTTTCAATAAAAACATGTAAAATGGAGAGATCATAATCATGACAAACATTTTTTTTTTCAAGTGTACCCAGTTTTTGACAATGATGTTAACTTTATTTCTCATTTTATAATTGTAATTTATAAACTCTTAGAAGAACATTTTAAATATTACATTGTTTAATACTGAACTACACGAACTACACAACATTTTATCTTAAAATGTTCTGGGTATGTATTAATTAAGCAGATCATATCACTCCCCACTCAAAACTTAAGTCCAAATATTGAGCACATGCACGGAGAGATTTGTCATCGTTTCTATTAAAGACAAAGAAAACTAAGGCAGGATATACAGTTTTGTCTTGGCTTTGGAGTTTTCTATATATCTAATATATCACTACAGAAGGTGTGTCGTGTGGCGGCTTTTAAACGTCTCCCCGTACTTCACTTCAGTTTTGTTGTCAGTTTCAATTTCCTCCTTGATGGAAATTTTCTAATTCCAAAGCATAAAGGGCATAAAGGATGTCTATCATTGTGGGTTACTGTATACTTAAACTACCCGTTTTGGGGATAAGGATGGTGTGTACATTGTCTGTCTTTTACATGGTTCGGTGGTTTATGTCGCCGTTTATGTACGGCCTTGGATTTAAGATGATTGCTTGTAGTTTTATCCATGCAATAATGACGCTACTGATACGGCCATTTATGTAAAGCGCTGAATAAATGTAAAACAATATAAGAATTGTACAGACAGGAAAGGCAAGTTATTGGTTTATGTTGCTTAGGAATGAATACACGTATTTCATTGAAATATCAGAGGTAAACTTTCGTTTTTAACTTTCGTGTTGAATTTATAATGGCGGACGGCGATAGAATAACCATTTTCCATCTCTGTTTAATAAAATATACCTACATGAACTACAACTTAATAAAGAAAACACTTCAGATAAGCAAGCAAACTTTCTTTATCTTAAGGTATTTCTCCTGGTTAAGTGCGCATGTGCTAACTTCCGCTAAAGGACGAATTGTCGTTAAAATTCAACAGCGGTATTTTTAATTTATTGAGTAGCTATAATCAAGGAAATAACACATATTTATCAGTTATGTTCTAAATTTATTGATTTTCGCTTTAAATTCGTCCGTGGGTTAAGAAAATATTTTGCGACAGTCATTTTTTTTCAAAACGCTTTACTTCCGTTCGTCCTCCAACTTGAAATTGAAAGCTAGTTTTTGTCCGTCTGGCTTAATTAGCCCATTCCATGTCATTGCATTGTCATTTTATGGAAAGCTATACCTTGTAGACAGGTAGAGAACGTGTACCGGGCAAATATTGATTTTCACAGCAAGTGATTTTAATGCTGGCAAAGGTCAACCTGTTTTCAAGGACGATAAAACAATTTTGGAATTACTTGGAAGAACAACCAAATATTTTTTGTCAGACTGGCTGGTTGGTGATGAATTTTATACCGAACTATGTTGTAAATAATGGGCATTAGCTCTGAGTATTTTTTAATTACCACTGACTTATTACAGCATTGCTATTGACCTACTTATCTTGTAAATAATGGATACAGTCATGACAGTGGAGAACTGGTAATGTATTGTTTATCATTTTATAGTTTATGTTTCAGTGTGAGTTGAAAAAAATTGAGGTCTTGAAAATGCAGATCTCCATTCCTTGCTGTTGTCACTCTGCTAACTTACAAGAATTATAGTACACCAACTCTTTTTCAATAAAATTTGCTCGGTAAAGACTGCAATTTTGAATGAAATGTGAAATATAGGCAAATTTAGTGATCATTGTCATCAATGCAACGTGTAGTTAAGCTGCAAATCTGCAGGATCATTTTTGTCAATTCAAAGTGTAGTTAAGCTGCAAATCTGTAGTGTCAAATCTTGATTTGTATTTAATTTTTCAACTAAGATATTGAAATAGAGCCTATATGGCAATTGTCATAATTATCAGGCAGCCAAACTAGAGTATTGCAGTATGCCAAAGATCTGAAGTTCTATTCCTGGCGGTTTCCTGCTGTGGAGATCCTACAGTAAAATCTCAGTCGAGGCCTTTATATTTTCATCCTACTATTTTACTTTGGTTACCACATTACCCGTTGCCCAACACTGCACTGTAGGTCCAAAAAGTGAAGTGACAGTCACCACAACCCCATACATTCCTTAAAAGTTACCGCCGAACAAGGATGTTCTTCATTATTAGTTATATCATATTTTTCATACTGTTAGATGCCACCTGAGATGCTGTCTTGAGACAGGGCTTTTTCAGGGGGTTTTGGGAAAAAGGCCCCTGCTTAAATTGCGAAATTTTTACACAGTATACACTGGTTTTACACAGGTTGCACACATAAATTTAAGGAATGTAAATTTCACAGATCACTGATCAAATGTAAACAATCTAATTTTGTCATTTGAAAAGCCCCTTGATTATATTTATTCTCTTTTTTATACGCCCGTTTGTAAAACAGGACGTATTGTGGGAACACCTGCGGCGGGCGGGCGGGCGGGCGGCGTCCACAGGGTTTCCGCTCTCTAAGTCAAAGAGTTTTCATCCGGTCTTTATCAAACTTGGTGAATATGTTGGTGGGCATAATATCTCGACCAAGTTCTATAACCAGCCAAATCCCCCCAGGCACTCCTGAATTATGGCCCTTAAATTGTCCAAAATTACTGTTTCCGCTCTCTAAGTCAAAGAGTTTTCATCCGGTCTTTATCAAACTTGGAGAATAAGTTGGTGGGCATAATATCTCGACCACGTTCTATAACCAGCCAATCCCCCCAGGCACTCCTGAATTATGGCCCTTGAATTGTCCAAAATTACTGTTTCCGCTCTCTAAGTCAAAGAGTTTTCATCCGGTCTTTATCAAACTTGATGAATATGTTGGTGGGCATAATATCTCGACCAAGTTCTATAACCTGCCAAATCCCCCAGGCACTCCTGAATTATGGCCCTTGAATTGTCCAAAAACTGAATTAGCGACCTTTTTGTGTATTCATACTCTTATATGTTTATCATTTTAATCCAAAAAACATTTTATGTTTCTGAAGTAGCTGGTTTAATGAAGTTAATGTATTTGCTAGACATATATAATATTGTTACATATGAGAGCTGCTTGATTTGAAATTGATGTTTTACTGAGAATGCAGAACATTTTTTGTGTTTTTGTCTTATAAGAGAACCATGGTTATGCTGACATGAATAATAAACTATAAAACAAAACCTCATTGTGTATTCATACACATTTTTATCATTTTAATCCAAAATACATTTTATGTTTCTGAAGTAGCTTGTTTAATGAAATATATGTATTTGCTAGACATATATTATATTGTTACATATGAGAGCTGCTTGATGTGAAATTGATGTTCTACGGAACATTTTTTTGTGTTTTTGCCTTACGAGGGAACCATGATTATGTTGACACGATTGTTGAAAAACAGCTCAAGCACTCAATGAGTTGGAAAATCCTGCTCCCAAAAATGTTGTCATTACCATTGAATTTACCACAAATATGACGGGCTTATTTTGTGTCAGTTTGGCACTCTTGTTGTATTTAGTTTATTGGCAAAAAAGTTATTTCTGTTGAAATGGGAATTTTTTCTTAAAACTGGGAATTTTTTTTCTTGAAATCGGGAAAAATAGTCCTTATTTGGCATTGGGAATGGGTCCCATTATCGACCCCGTGAGACTAGTTGAAAAAGCCTTGTGAGAGTAATAAAAGTGAATATTTATCTGTTGTACTGAAAATGGGAAAAAACTTTACTCTATTTATATTTTTAAGCAAATATTAACTTTTAATGAATCTATTCCAAATTTTCAGCAAAACATGTTACACTTCTTGTCTGTGAAACTCCTGACAAAATATCTAGAAAAGTTAAATTACTTTAGCAAACCAGGCGAACATCCTTAATCTTAAGACTATTGAAAATGGATAAGCAACTACTCAAATATATGATAAAAGAGACGATTTTAATTTTAATAAACGGGGTTTACATCTCATAGCTTGTTCGCTTTTCTAGAGCTTGCAATGATGTAAATAATTTTAATGAACGTAATCTTTGCATAACCGAAAAACGTTTGAAACAAGGTTATCGGTATCATAAATTAAGAAAAACCATTTGCAAGTTTTATCCGCGATACCAATAGTTCATTAAAAATACAGGAAAATAAAAGGCAATATCAATCTCTCCCGGTTGTTCGTAAAAATCATCTGTAAAGTCAAAAAGAAAGGTTACCAACATGATATTCCACAGCACTCTGCCTGCCTGATGATTAATCCATCTACAGTTTATCACTATGCTTACCTCTTTGGTTGCACGACGGTGACAGGGGTTTGAGAGTTAATTAAGGTTTATTGGGGAAATCTTTTCTGTAAAGAACCTAGACTCTCCATTTGTTTCTTTCATCCATGTCATCGTGTTCTTGCTAATTTGACTCCAGGGGCTCAGGTCTCGGTGTGATCATTGAGTACCTTTGGCTTTGCAATGCTATTAGCTTCTTATGTTTTATATGTTTGTTTGCTTTTGCATGCAACATTGTTCAGCTGATGGGTGAGTTTGAGTTATTGCACCAAGATAACTTGTAATTGTTTGTTGATATGAGAACCTGCTACTTGTACTCATGTGTTTAGATATTTTTAGTGTTTCTCTTTTGTGTTAAGTAAAAACACGTTCTTTAAAAAATATAATGTAATAAATAAAAATAAAAAAGGAACACGCATGATTCATTTAATATTGGTAACAAAGCTGTCATTATTTACTATGCAATTGGAACTGAAAACTTGTTGTTAACGATATATGTACTTACCAATAGAAGTCCTGTTTACATGTTTAGCTGTTTAAAAGGGGATATCATGTTAACAACATGTATTGATGTGTGCCGTGCCCAAATAAAAACACTGTGATTCTGAGATCTTATATAAACATACAGAATTTTAAACTTTTCCATTCAATACTGCCAATCATTGTTAACGAATTACCCAACTCTTTAATTAAATAGATGACGACCATGTGGAATAATCCTGAAGTAAGAATGGTTTTAAATCCTCCATATCGAAACGCATGCGTCATTAAAAATACGTGTACAAACCTTGCTTTATTACGCAAGGGGCAGTATTTTTTCCGTTAGCTGCTCAACTAAATTTCAATAATATAAATTATAGAAAGGTCAATATTGTGAATCATCCACACACAGCGTCACATGATTTATGAGCACGTGACCGACTGAGCTTGTGGGGACAATCCCCAAAGACTTCGCGCGGATGACCATAACAAAAGTGACCATCATCACGTGAGACCGGTAACCGCGCGGATAACCCTAACACAAGTGACCATCATCACGTGAAACCGGGAACCGCGCGGATAACCCTTATTACACACGTGACCATCATCACGTGAAACCAGTAACCGCGCGGATAACCCTAACAAACGTGACCATCATCATCACGTGAGACCGGGAACCGCGCGGATAACCCTAACACACGTGACCATCATCACGTGAGACCAGTTACCGCGCGGATAACCCTTACACACGTGACCATCATCACGTGAGTCCGGTAACCGCGCGGATAGCCCTAACAAACGTCGCAATCATCATCACGTGAGACCGGGAACCGCGCGAATAACCCTTACACACGTGACCATCATTACGTGGGGTCGGTAACCGCGCGGTTAACCCTAACAAACGTGACCATCATCATTACGTGAGACCGGGAACCGCGCGAATAACCCTAACACACGTGACCATCATCACGTGAGACCGGTAACCGCGCGGATCAATCTAACACACGTGACCATCATCACGTGAGACCGGAAACCGCGCGGATAACCCTAACAAACGTGACCTTCATCATCACGTGAGACCGGCAACCGCGCAGATAACCCTAACAAACGTTACCAACATCATCACGTGAGACCGGGAACCGCGCGGATAACGCTAACAAACGTGACCTTCATCATCACGTGAGACCGGGAACCGCGCGGATAACCCTAACACACGTGACCATCATCACGTGAGACCGGTAACCGCGCGGAAAACCCTAACACACGTGACCATCATCACGTGAGACCGGGAACCGCGCGGATAACACTAACACACGTGACCATCATCATCACGTGAGACCGGTAACCGCGCGGATAACCCTAACACACGTGACCATCATCATCATGTGAGACCGGTAACCGCGCGGATAACCCTAACACACGTGACCATCATCATCACGTGAGACCGGGAACCGAGCGGATAACCCTAATACACGTGACCATCATCACATGAGACCGGGAACCGCGCAGATAACCCTAACAAACGTGACCATCATCACGTGAGACCGGTAACCGCGCGGATAACCGTAACACACGTGACCATCATGACGTGAGACCGGGAACCGCGCGGATAACCCTAACACACGTGACCATCATCACGTTTGACCGGGAACCGCGCGGATAACCTTAACACACGTGGCCATCATCACGTGAGACCGGGAACCGCGTGGATAACCCTAACAAACGTGACCATCATCACGTGAGACCGGTAACCGATTTTTTCTGAATACTGGATTGTAATTGCACGTGGAGAATTTTTACGGCTGATGGAGAATTTTTACGGCTGCCACACTGCACAAACTGTGCGATTCATAATGAAATCCAACACAAATGTCAACAACCAATAGGTAAGTCTGTTCCAGATGCCATTTGTTTCTGACATGGGCTTAATAGACTAGATTCTGCAAGTCCAAAAGGGCTCAAAACTAAGTTTAGGTACGGCCGACTAGATATACTTTTTATTATGGAACAGACTATTACATGGCCAAACAATTTGGACTGGCCTGCAAAGAAAATTTTACTGCGAATCGTCAGAAAATAAGGGGAGATAACTCATGCCAAATCATACAAAAAGATCAACAAAAAACTGACAAATGCAATGATATGACATATTTTAGAAAGACTTTTTTCTGTCTTCATTGAAACTTGGTCAAATAATTTGTATGATGCAATTTAAAGTCCAATGTGAACAACTTTTGTATATAATGTGTGGAAAAACAAGAGTTATTCCCCTTTATTTTATTGAAATATAATGTAAATCGCTTTTGTCCCTTTTTTGCTAGAAAGTGATATTTCTGGTGATTTTTTAACTTAAAGAAAGGAATTATAGCACAAATTCTCTGAAAAAGCTTGTTTAACACCAATTAACATCCAGGTCCCATTATTAAATAATAATTATATACATTTAATTTCATACTTGAGATCAAGACATTTATTACAAGCCAGACAAACACGACGTATTACGCACTCAACGGTGGCAGGAAACGTCCACAAAACTCTCTCATGACAATAATACTTATTTGTCATTCGCCAAACTTGGTTTGAATGATTACGACAGTAATATATTTAATAATTACTTCAGTCAGACTAGAGTTATTGCCCTTTAATTACTAATTTTGACCAAATAAGTAATTAAAGGGCGATAACTCTAGAGTGACTGTAGCAATCTGATGGTTTAACTCCTCCACATTTTAAGTCAAAAACCTTTTGTGCAATCTTCAACAAACTTGCTTAGAATGTTTAAGGTAAACATATCCAGTTCAATAACTGGCAGATAGCGTTGAACACACTAGATAGTGTCCTCTAATGGCTGTTTTTAACCAAATTAGGACTGTCCAAGGCCCCAGTTTTTCAGAATCTAAACAAGATATTGTAGATCGCAGCAATGGGGTTGGAGTCATTGATATTTCATTGCATTTTTTAATCAAATGAGCAATGGATGCTTTCTTTATTAAAATGACAATCTTCATCAAACTTAGTAAACTTAGTTAGAACATGTATGTACATAACATCTTAGACAAGTTTGATAGCCAGTCAGATTGCTCTTGTCACTCTTTAGTTATGCCCTTCAACTGGAAATATTTGACAAGTTACATCCATACCTATCAAGACCTATATTTAGTATCTCTAAAATTTGTAGGACTGTTTAAGGAGACAATAAGAGCTCAGCTAAGTATGATTCAAGCAAGATTACATCAGTAAAGACACTGAGGAGTTATGGGCCTTTAATTGCCAAAACTTAAACAAATAAACAACTTCTGCTCTCTGACGGTTTTGTAGCAGTTTGACAATCTTGTTCTTTATTAGTTGTACAAGAAACAAGTTTTTTTTATTATAATCATTCTATAAAGTCATTCGTACATGTTGAGTTAAACAATATGTGTGTTAAACACATTTATGTTTCTACTTTCTCAGTGCAATCAATGCAGACGAATTAAAAAAAAATCTAAATCAAAGACAAATACAAGTAAATAAGAAGTGATAATATGACAACATTAAACTAAAATTTTTTAGTAAACATTTGGTTGAAAGAGTATTTTTGAGATTACCAAACTAATATTTTTATAGTGTTCTATTGACTGCTTCCACTTTAGAGCTCATTTGAAATAGCACAAGGAAGTCTTTAATACATGAATGTTATGGCTATTGATAAATATGCTTGTGGCTAGTGCTACATTTAAACTTTAGTCAGACATACTCTCACTTGTCCTTGACAAAATTTTCAAGCTTCTGAACGTCAGTGCTATTCTAAGAGTAAGGCCTGGGTCCATCTACAGGTAGTGCTTCCAATAAATAATGATGGTTCCATTTAGACAGACTGAGAAGTCTTAAGAGTATTACTATATGTGAAAAACAAAAAAAAAACCTTCAGATCCATGGTTTGTTATGTTTAATTATTACAGCTTAATCTTGATAATTCTTTTTTTCTTGAAACAATGAATCCATTTTCATTCACATGGAACAGGTTTTAATAATACTAAGCTTGAAACATGGTTGAGGAACCTCATAGAGACTATGTGTTTCTGTTACCAGTTATTGTCTCAACAGTCGCTTTGCTTCAAATATGGCCTTAGTTTTCGTGAAAGGGAAGTTTCAAACTTAGAAAAAATGCTTAACCCCTTCTGAGCCTGAATAGAAACGTTGAAGTAGCAAGTTGGTTTTAAAACTTTCTTTGAAATTGACTGAAAGGCAATTTGAAGCCATGAATGGAAGTACATGTACTCCCTTCTTTGGGTAGGACTGCATCTAGAATAGCATAGTAGACCAAACAGAAAAGTATTCATAAACCAAACATTGTCCAGGGACCAAAAACCTAGGAAAGAGGATATGAAAATAATAGGTGCCATGGTTATACTATCTGCTTGTAGTTGATAACAGTATTTTAAACTTATTTCAGCTCCTGTCAAATTGTTGCAGTCCATTCTGGATACTAGCACTACGCTTGTAATGGAGTGAGGGCCTGGGTCTGAAAGATATTATTCTTTAAATAATACAAGAAGCCTACTCATTGCAAAAGCTAATTCTAATAATAGGGTTAAGGATCCTAGTAAATGATAGCATTATCATCAGAACAATAGTCCAGATTCCTTCGTAGGGTTACCTTATTCTAATTCTTGGATCCTGCATCCTTTTATGCCCCCACTCTGAAAGAGGAGGGACCTTATAGGATGGACCTTATAGGATGCCCATGTCCATCCGTCCCTCCTGAAACCTGTGTCGCACATAACTCAAAAAGTATAAGAGCCACAATAATGAAACTTTACAGGTATGTTGACCATCATGTGTAGTTGTGCACCTGGGTTTTGTTTTGGGACACGCCTGTTAAGACCAGAGTTATGGTACCTTATGCATTTCAATATAATTCATTCAGCTTGTAATCTTGAGTCGCATGTAATTCCAAAAGTATAAGAGTTGCAGTCATGAAATTTTACAGGCATGTTGACCATCTTGTGTAGTTGTTCACCTGGGGTTTCCTTTTTTGGCAATGACTGTTAAGACCAGAGTTATGGCCCATTTCAATAAAATGCATTCAGTGTGTAATATTGTGTCGTAGGTAGGTCCAAAAGTATCAGTCACAGTCATGAAACTTTACAGGCATGTTGACCATCAAACTGCACTCATATTAAATATTATGAACTGCAAATTCATCTGTTTTTTTTTCCTGAAAGTTTTCACCATTATATGTACTTTGACCACAATATTGGCATGTTTCAAAATGACAACTGAGGGTGGGAGCAGGGGGCGTCTCTTTCATATGGACATGTCTCTAGTTAGACTAGAGTATAATTGCCTAATTAATGAAATAGTTTTGTTTTCTTTTCTAAAAGTTTACACTAAGAAAAACTTTTGGAATATGTTTTGACCTATCTTAAAAAGCGGTTGCTATAACATAGAACTGGGTAGTAACCCTTCTAAAACCTCTGGATAGTGTTACCATACGTCTCATGGCAAATTGTCCGGCGTCAAGAAGGTGCTTACACTATTCTGTGGTGTAGGAAGCAAGACCGTGTCATTATAATTGCTCTGCTAGAGGTTACAGGAGTTAGTTTATGCTAGAAATTTCAAAATGTGCCATTCTATTTAAAAAATATGTCAAAATTAAAACATTTAAAGGCAACACAATATTATGTTTTTCTTACAACCAACAAGGTTGTCCTTTAACTTGCTTGTATACTGAATATGTCAAGACCCTTCTGTTAACGCATGATGAGGTGAGAACAGTGCATAGACTTTTATATGGTTATGCCTAGCTTCTTAAATGTTTCAATATGAAGAAAGTTACCTAGTATTATTCTAAGATTAGTGCAACACTCAATATGAGAACTTATCATTAAAATTTTGTCAATGCAACCATATGTAATGAAGTTGGGAACAGTTTCCTGAAGGAAAAGAAGTTAAGTTTGCAAGATTTCATTTTATTTCATTATTTAAAGATACATAACCGCAATTTTCCTATAATTTAGTAAAAGTTAACTAAACATCTTATAAGACAAAACATCTGTAAAATCTTCCTTAAACACATGTTTCAAAATAACAGTAATACGAGGGTTGTTCAAAAATTAATAGGACTGCGGCTCTACTGTTCACACCGTTTAATTTACTTACACGATTTTGGAAGCAACGAATATCGGAACATGACCTCTACATACAGTGAAAAAATAAATACAAAATTTTAAGAAATAACAAATCTATGCAATTTACAAATAACAAGGGGTACGCAACCCGGCGCACGCTAACATTACATCAAATGACGTTTATGAGGTCGCAAAATAAATACGAAATGTCTCTAGCGTCATTTTTTCTTAAGGCACTCTTCCATAACCAATTTTCGTCTGTGGTGATCACGCGGAAAGAAATTGGACACATTTTTACTCCACTCTCATGGGAAAGGCCCGGGAGTCGGCCGTTCTTCGCTCTTAATTGTGATCTTTGATCACCATCTCTGCACCACACCAACGGGCACGGACCTTTAATGTAAGTATGTGAATGAAATTAGTGTTTCGTTTAAATGCCAAACACCATCATCTGATCTAAAAATGATATGAACATATACCGTGAAATATAAATATTCATTAATCGAAAAATATTCCATTCTACTTAACACAGGGTAGCATTTATGAAACACAATCGGGGAAAATATCTCGAATAATTACTGCGTATCCTTATGTCATTTACTTTTTGAAATACTCATAGATCTGGGTAAACACAATAAAATAGTATAAAATACTTCTCATATTCAATTCTTTGTTAAGAATCGAAAAAATTGACCCGATGGTAACAATAAACATACGGGACAGCTCGCGACCTGTATACCAGCGATACTTCTGTGGCACTTATGCAACTGACGTCACTAACGTTCCGTCAATATCCCGCTTTCTCATTGGCCTTTTCTGTCTGTGATCTCGTCTTTGCCATCTTTGAATCGCCTGTGCCAGCTGAAAACGCCTGACCTGCTCGCCAATTCATTGCCCTTCATTAATCTAACATTCTCATATGAAGCTGAACAAATATCGCCCATATGTTGACAAATTTAAACGATCGCGCAAATTTTTATCTTTTAAATGGACGTCAAAATTCTACATTAAAAGCTATGACTACTGCTTTTCAAATCGTTTTTGTTTAGCAAGAAAATGTCCAAATGACATCAAATTTGGAGAATAAGCCACCTGAATATAACAAAACAGGTTGGCGGAATATCAGGAAACACGGACGCCGAATTATGAAAAAAAAACTAGAAGTAAATCTAATCTTCAATAACTTTTTACACGCTGCGCCGGGTGCACGTTACCATGGTTATTTAATAACGTAGGAAACTTGGGTCTAGCAAATTTATTTCATAAAATCATGCTCGACTTGTAGACAACATTTCACGATTGCCGTACATATGAAAATATTTCAGATTTAATTAAATATGAAGAAGCATGACTCGCAGTCCTATTTAATTTTGAACAACCCTAGTATTTATTTAATGTTTGATTAATTTACTTTTTTTCATAACATTAGTTACCATCTGTATTCAGTTAATGGACTGGCCAATTGACTGTTATGCTGTTATACATCATTATGTGACTGTACAAGAAATACAAGAGGCACTCTGATTTGCTTAACTTGTTAGGATGTTAAAATCATATTAAAAACAAATGTGTTGATGCATTATTTAGGAAGTGCCTTTTATGAGTATGGGGGATTACTTCCAAGAAGTAGACGCCATTTATACTGGTAAAGTAACAATAAACTCTTAACACAGATCTATTGGAGACATCTGAACTTCAACAAAATGTGTCACCAAATTATCATTTTATTATATTTTCTTGAATTAACTCCCTTTATTTGGTGTTTAACAAAGCATTTCCTTACCGGTTCGCTTCTTTAACTTAAGCAGATCATACTCTATATACATAGTAAATAACAAAATGTGTTGATTATCCATTTAAGGTTTTATTTAAAGAATACTTGCTATAATGGTGTGGGTGGGGTAATTATATACACAATTTTAAGGTTTTATCGTCTAAATTAATGTTTAGAAGTGTTATTTGAAATATTTGTATATAGATTTACAACTGATATGAACAGATAACTTTCTTAACTCATAAAATAGGGAAAATCATCAATAGTTGTGTTTTCTTTGTATATTTTACCAACAAAAATGTCTTAAAATAGATATAAGTCCAATAATAAACACTTATAATATTTCTAAAATAAATAATGGTTGCTGGATCATAAAAAAACTAATGATTATACTAAAATTTGCACTGAAATCAATGCAACTCGTCATTATATCTAAATATTTTAAAGTTAACTTATAATTCTATATCAGAGTTATCTCCCTTATTTTTTCCTGATTCGTAATAAAATAATTTTTGCAGGCCACCTAATTTCATTAAATAAAAAGTATATCTTGTCGGCCCTACCTTGACAAAATTTTCAGCTTCAGAATCTAGACTATAATACAGCAATGTATTTATGTTACCCAATTCTATTTCAAGTGGTTGAATCAACTATTTTCTGTGACTATTTTAGTACCTTTTAAGCGTCTTAATCATAGACAGGGTAAGCATTACTGCACATTATATCCGGAAATCAGTCATATGATCAGTTGGCATTTGTTAAAAAGTATTAAGATATGCTACATATTAAAGGATCGTCAAAAGTCTTCATTCCACTAACATCGGTAAAAAAAGAAAATTATAAAAACCTCTCCTACAAATATTAATGTTTTACAAATAAGATGGACACAAGACTTGTCTTTGTTTCAATATGTTAATACACTTTCCATAAAATACCAGTTTACAAATACCATGTCTCTGCACTTGGATGTTTAACGTGATCGGGAAATCGCCAATAATTTTAACTGAAGTATTTCCTATACTCCTGAGACAAAAGTTCAGCTGTCATTTAATGAAATCGGTGACACTGTTATAAGATCTAGATAAACAAGCAATTTGTGAAATATCAACCGTGTAAAATGGCCACTCTTAACCATTTTTACTTTTAAAACTATGTCTTATTAATTAATGAAAAAAAAGTTAGGTATGGATTGATAGTCTAGCATCCATATAAGAACAATCTATTATTAGCCGATTCAATTCAAATAGTTATGATGACATTGCTAAAACAATATACAGATTTGTGGGTTGTTCACAAACAAATTTTGATAGAAAAAAGGTGAAATATGCAAATCAGGAATTGCCACATTCAGAAAAAGAGTCACCTTGGTATGCCATGTCAATTGTCGTGAAGTGTGGCTATTAATATGCAATCTCTCTTAGACATTGGATTCAAACATTTGAAAATCTCTTTAATGCATGTGTAATTCAGCATGGCGTACACTTCATAAGTATGTAATTTCCGGTTGTTTCCTCTCCTCCACGTTATACAAAACAGAGCTCTTAGATACTTTCTCTAGATTCACCGATTTTCGACTGTAATTTGTGCTGCATGTATACGCCGACACGGGTTTGCCGTTGATATGCTGTCTGAATAAGAATATTAATCAATAGAGTTTAATTTTATTGTTGTTTGTAGTGTGTTGATTGCTCATTTATTTTTCCATATGCGATGATTGAATGCTGCTTTCTAGATATGCAAGTTTTGTTAATGTTTAATATACAATGATCCTCTTTATGTTTCTGATACTGTTACAGATAATTTATGTAATCATACTATTCACACGAATTTCTGTGTACAAAACAGTGTTAAAACTGGTAAAAGTTAGAGACACTATTTGCGTACACTTGAGGGGTAGGACAGAGATGCTTTTATGATGAATTTATAAAAGAAACCCCTCAGACAAAGTACTGTCTGCCTCTTTTGATTAACATTGATGTATCACTTTATTCCGATTGCCTGTTCTTAATTTGTCTACTGGTGAACAGAATTCAAGAAAAGTTTCTATTTTAAATAGATGCTATTCGTGTCCTTTATTCTGCCTTATTTGGTTTCAGACCTTAAAAATCATTCAATATTAAATTTTAATGCTAAAGCTTGTTAAAAAATCTCCAATTTTAAGTACTAGAAATAATTATGAACGAGTGTTCTCAACACGTATATTAATTGTATTCTTTTAAATAATTTAATTTCGATTGACACCAGCAACATGTTAAACGGGGCGCGTCACGGGAAAAGGTACCTTCGGACAGTTGACGTCAATCTTTGAAATTTCGTCATAAATTTGAGCAGACGACATTATTTATTATGCGTTTCGTGGTAAAATACCATTTATTGTCAAAATGTGTAACGAAATCACATTTTAGTTATAAAAAATTGATTTATAGTTGTAAGTTCTTTCTAAAATTGAGCAGACGGCATTATTTATTATGCGTTTCGTGGTAAAAATACCATTTTATAGTCAAAATGTGTAACGAAATCACATTTTAGTTATAAAATTGATTTATAGTTGTAAGTTCTTTCTAAATTTAGTAAAAACTTAAATATCACTAAAAATGACCGAAGGTACCTTTCCCCGTGACGTGCCCCAAATGATATTGCCCATACCGAGAATCTAATCAGTAGCGTACGGCGATAGCGCCTTGACATGCGCCTAGATATGCAAATCAGAACTCGCTTAATACGGCGACAGCGCCTTGACATGCGCCTAGATATGCAAATCAGAACTCGCTTAATACGGCTAGAGCGCCTTTACATGCGCCTAGATACGCAAATCAGAACTCGCTTAATACGGCGACAGCGCCTTGACATGCGCCTAGATATGCAAATCAGAACTCGCTTAATACGGCGACAGCGCCTTGACATGCGCTAGATATGCAAAACAGAACTCGCTTAATACGGCGACAGCGCCTTGACATGCGCCTAGATATGCAAATCAGAACTCGCTTAATACGGCGACAGCGCCTTGACATGCGCCTAGATATGCAAATTAGAACTCGCTTAATACGGCGACAGCGCCTTGACATGCGCCTAGATATGCAAATCAGAACTCGCTAAATACGGCGACAGCGCATTGACATGCGCCTAGATATGCAAATCAGAACTCGCTTAATACGGCGACAGCGCCTTGACATGCGCCTAGATATGCAAATCAGAACTCGCTTAATACGGCGACAGCGCCTTGACATGCGCCTAGATATGCAAATCAGAACTCGCTAAATACGGCGACAGAGCCTTGACATGCGCCTAGATATGCAAATCTGATCTCGCTAAATACGGCGACAGCGCCTTGAAATGCGCCTAGATATGCAAATCAGAACTCGCTAAAAATTGAGTACCACACAGCACAAAACGCTATACTATGAAAACACTTAATAAATAAAAAAGAAAACAAATTTTAAATAAATCCTTTCAATAAAAAAAACCTTAAATCTTATGCTTAACCTGTAACTTAATTTATTAAACTCTAAGATTACCACCTACCGGAGGCAAGCTTGAATTTTATTTGTGCTAGTAAAACTTCTGTGGTTCTGCACGGAAATTTAAGATTGCAGTTGTAGTTTTTGCGAGTTTGTTGTTGGTAATTGGACTCCTGATCATCTAGTCTAAGTAAGTTCATCAAGTATAAACCATTCAATTATGCTGGTAAGTGTCATTAACTGCTTTTGTCTGGTTTCACATGTTTTACTACGATGGTGTTTTCTCTTAATAATAGTCGCTTTCAATAATGTTAACATGTTTTCTTACTTTTGGGATTGCCTGTGCTATATTTTTATATGTATATTTTTCTGTTTTCATAATTTGAATATGGAAACAATTATTGATTCCAGTGTGAGTCGTGAAGTTCAATGGGAAGACTGACAAACTGGTTTTGCGCACGCGCATGCTTTGATACATGATTACTTGGCGTTTCTGTTTTTATTGCGGCACACACATTGAAAAAAAAATCAATAAGTAATACTTTTCTTTTTTAACTACAAAATTATGTTGTTGCTTTTTTTAATATGGTTTAGCGTGTTTGTTTGTTGTTGAACTTTGGTTTCGTGTTGTACTTCTTTTACATGTTTAGGATCTGAAAAGCAAGATCAATTAGCGATTATGCTTGTAGCCCTGAAAATATGAAAACATTTGACTTATCTGTCAAGGATATCAATACCTTATTTAGACGTTAGCTGTTGATTGGTATGTAAATAAGTCGTTAAAAGGGATTATTTATTGCAATGTCAATGAAACTAGAAATGTAAGAACTTAAACATCATAACATCATATATCTTTAGAAAAGCGAGTTATCAAACCGTCATCGATAATGACAATGTTCAAATGCTTTTAATGCTTAAATGGTTCTTCATTTGGAAAAATCATACAACTGGATATTTGTTGATTCATTGTGCAAATGAAATGTTGATTGTTTCCCTAAAATACCACGTACTTTTCTGTAAACATGACAGTCAGAGTCTAATAAGTTAACATGTAATATACTGATTGTTAAAGAATAATGCCCTTACGTAACAAAAGGCTTTCAGACAATAATTAAATCGTCAGTGACAGAGGCAGTTATTCATTTCCGATGAATTCAAACATGCTATGAGATACAAAAGCTGCATTGTTCTTAAGGTATTGCGCCTTTCGCCATTGCTTTGCCATAGACAAAAAAGAAAAATATAAAAATCTCTCAATTTTTTCTTCTTTATTTTCTATGTCAAAACAAGGGCGAAAGGCGCAAAACCTTAAAAATGACAAGCGGGTTTAAAAGTAAAAACAACTGTAACAAGTCAAAACTAAAGAGCTGTCTTTAAATGAGGTCAGACAGATAATCGAGACTCAGTGAAATTACAAAAAATAGAAAACACTTACTAAACGTTTTGAGTCATTCAACGGTACTTTAATTCCTCAATGTTATTCGTTAAAATCATCTGTAGATTAAAAAGGAAAGGTTACCAACATGATATTCTACAACGCTTAGCATGCCTGCTGATGACTAATCAACAGATGATCGTTATGGTTACCTTTTTCTTTGCACGACGATGTCAGGGGTTTAAGAGTTTATGAAGGGTTATAGGGAAAGTTTGTAAGAGAAACCTATAAGCATGAATTGTTTCTTTTATCCCTGTCATTGTGTTCTTTCTAATTTTAGATGAACCATTTTTCATCTGTGTTGAGTTCTTAATATCTCAGCGAACTTGGTGATTATAAGAGAGCTACTGGCGCACTTGTGAAAACCAATTTTCATCTATCATGAGCAAAATTGTTCATCATACATCCAACACGCGTCAATTTGTCTTGAGTGACCCTGATGTAATTGTGTGTACCATTTTGCTACTCAAAATATGTTATATCGGTGTGCGACGTGACAGTCGCTAACCTACGCTCGAGTAAAAATAAAAGTTCATGTTATATTGCAGCTGCTTTGGGCTGAAGGTTATAAAACTGAGGTTGGAAACCAGTCTCAAATCTCAAGCATCTGATTGGCTGAAATGACGACTGGTCGTCATTTCAGCCAATCAGATGCTTGAGATTTGAGACTGGTTTCCATGCTCAGTATTATAACCTTGGGCACTGGTCTAAATAGGATTGTCAATAACATTCCTATTCTCACTCTGTACGAACTCCTACAGTATCATCACGTCAAAAATCATGTTGTTTTATGCCAATTTATTGATTTAATGAATTTTCTGTTTGCATATTACAGAATCATTAAAACAAACAAAACAAAATAATGTTATATTCTGAAAATCAAGTCTTTATCGTACTTATTAGATTTTAAGAATACTGTTCTTTTGTTAACTGACGTCACGACTAAATTTAGATAAGTATATTAAGAAAAGACCAGGGTTAGCATTAGCAAAGAACTCAATATTTCTAATATTTTAGAATCTTGATTATATTAGAGAGACTTCTGTTCGTGTTTTGTCAGTATCAGTTATAATTAAATCTTAATGTACGGTTGTTGTTTGGTGATTTATCAGTAGATTATCGTTTTACTTTTTTCATATTACATAGTTTGTTCACTCTTTCAATATAACAGTTCGGCCTATGTCTTTTTCAGAATAAATAAAGATGAAAATGGTTATCACATTTTGTTTTCTGTTTTTCTATTACAACAATCTGAGAGGAAAATAGTTTTGTCCTGAGCTGAAGGTTATAAATCTGAGTTTGGAAACCAGTCTCAAATCTCAAGCATCTGATTGGCTGAAATGGCGACCAGTCGCCATTTCAGCCAATCAGATGCTTGAGATTTGAGACTGGTTTCCATGCTCAGCTTTATAACCTTGGGCACTGATGTCCTACTCGTTATTTCTAACAATTTAGACAATGAACAGTCTTTATTTTATATGAATGGTTGGTGCACCGTAAAACCTGGTTTAAACCCCCCAGTTGCAAATTGTTTTTGCCACTGACCGTTTTAAGGCGGTAAGCCATCGGGTTATCAATTTCGTTATTTGTTTTTGACGTCTATTTTGAAACTGATTTTGTTTATGCCTTTGGCTTTCAGCTGTGATACACCGGAGTTTCTCGTTTAGACCCAATACATGTACTTTTTAATGTATTTACTCATTTTAAAGGTGATGATATAAATACATGTATCTGACCATTGTTAACAGCTGATTTTGTATTTTATGCAGCGATGGAAAAGTTGCAGTAAGCTACACGATGAAACAATAGATAGTGATGTAAATTATTTATTGTTTTATGCTTTAAATAGATTGTTTACAATAAGATACTGATTTTACTCAGTTTTGTCACACGCTATATCAATATATTGACGAAATTTTAAATAGTCTTTAATAAAGCAAGGAAGGAGGGCATGGAGAGAGGAGCGAGATTGCACGCGTTTAATAACTGAAACCCAGCTTTTAATGATTTACTCAATGCCTCTATATTGTTCTTGACACGCCGCTCATAAACAGAATACCGCATTTCAAATATTTAAATGTACTGATTATTTTGCAACTGTCGATAATGCCTTTGTAATTAAATGTTCTTATGATCTTCTAGCTTTCAACAAATAATTATTTGAGCTCTTTTTGCATTAACAACGATTTTCCAATGTACACAGTACTCTGTAGACTGAAATGTTAAAAGTTCTACGCAAACTCTCAGCAGTTCCTGAAAAAAATAAAAATCTAAAAAGAAGAACATATCCAGATGAACCAATACATTACACAAACTTGGTTTTTTAATAATATATGAACATACTTAATAAAAAGGGAGATATCAACACAAGTAAACACATAACAACGTTTGATCCATCCAAAACGATAAATGAAGTCCGAAATGAAAGATGGTTATATGACGTCTTGAAAACCTATTTGATAGGCGAAGGGTTGAGTGTTACTATTCGTCTTGCCCATTTTCTTATTCGTAATGTCAAGATAGCATCATTAATGGTTTTACTCCTCGCTGTCTAGAGGATTAATTTAATGTAACAAAATGATGACTACTTTTCCAACCGGCCAATGACATTGTCATTAACCCACAAGAATCAATGTTCGGTAGGGCAATCACTTTCAAAAAGCAAAATCGTTGGGGGGGTTGTTGTTGTTTTTTTAAAGTTCGTGACAGATTAAAGTTTTGCAATAGTAATCTCCCAATGCTTCCCATGTGATAACACAAATCCTTAAATCACTATCCAATATGTAAGTGCAAAACATTTCTATAGCTGACAGTGATGACTTACTGTTCTGCTTGAACATATAAATGCATGTCTGCTTTTTGTGTGTATGTATTTTAATGTATATGTCATATGTATCAACTAGCGGAAATAAAGAGAATATACATGTATAATGATAGTGTTAGATTTTCCTTAGAGAACCATGGCGGGGCAAATTTAATGTTTATGTACTGGTTTAAACTACTGTAACAAATCATTTTTGCCAATCGTCGTTCCTGCTATCTACTACGTAGATATCTCACAGAGACTCGTCTTCATTTTGTTGTTTGAACGACATTTATCTTAATAAATAGCCATTTCTTTCTGTAGGTTCTGTAGAAAGGTCTGTGCCCAAGGTTATAAAACTGAGCATGGAAACCAGTCTCAAATCTCAAGCATCTGATTGGCTAAAATGGCTTGGTGGCGTGGGCAGTAAAATGTATTTTCATTACTTCCCATGAACAGACTTAATCAAATCGAGCCTGCAATATTTTCATGTTTGTTTGGTGGCTTTCAGTTCCCTTTTCTATTTTATCTATTCTGAACTTCAATCGCAATATGGCAAACGTCATATTACAATTAAAACAAATGAAAAAAGCACTCTCAAGATAACTTAATAAATATTTGAATGAAAATAAAAAATATTCTTTTCTGTTAAAAATGAATGTCTGTTTCAACAAAAAATCTTCATGTGTATCATATGTTTCTTAAATAATTGCAAGTTGCTGTCGGACAAGTTTTAGAGGTAAGCTGAAATATGAGCACCTATGATTTCCTAATTGTACCTGCAAGAACAAGTCCATTAAAGAAACGAAGTAGGTATATATATCCAGTGGCATAAAATGATAACATTAAATTTAGGTTGTCGTCAACACCTGTGAAAGCTACACAGTCATACTGCTTAAATGAGAAATACAATGCCGAAGAGGAAATATTTGCGTACGTGAAATATGTTTGTAATATCTGTTCAGACCCAAATAGATGAAAGTTTATAAAGACTTTTAACAGGAAACAAATGCACGAAAATACTTAGACTAAATTGCATTGCTAAAGATATCTACCGCTTTCTCACATTGCCAGTGCCCAAGGTTATAAAACTGGGCATGGAAGCCAGTCTCAATCTCAAGCCAGTCGCCATTTCAGTCAATCAGATACTTGAGATTTGAGAATGGTTTTCAATCTCAGTTTTATAACCTTCAGCCCTGCTTGCTATTAAGATTCTGCATAGTTTTCAGGGAAAATATTACCTACGAAATGCTCTACAGTACAGGATGTAAAGCAGTTAAGGAACATCGGCCTTAACTTGCTTTAAGTTTTTTTTTCTGTTAAGACTTGTGTTCCCTACCCACCTCCCTCCCCTTCCTACCCCTTGCCCGTCCCTTCTTTTCCTAAGAGAGGGAGGCAACCCATCTCGCCGAAGGAAGTGGAGGGTAACCCATCTCACCCAAGGAAGGTAAAGGCAGCCCATCTCAAAAGGAGGTGAAGGAAGTACAGGCATCCCATCCCGGCCAAGGAAGGGGGTAAACCATTCTTGCCCAAGGAAGGGGGTAAACCAATCTTGCCCAAGAAAGGGGGAGTCCCCACTTTCCCCAAGGAGGGGAGATGTTACCAAATTCCTAAAACGAAAGGGAGGTAAAACACCTTCCCAATACCTCCCGAAAGAAGGTTGATTGTACACACCTCCACGAAAGAATGAGGAGGCAAAACATCTCCCACAACAACTTCACTATGCGTTTCTTTTTCTGTTTGTAGAGTACAGCATGGTGAGGGCCTGAAAGTATACATTTTCATGACCGATTGACAATGAATGATACACGAAGCGATGATGTGGTGTTTATGCTGGTTTTAGAGTGTATGTATACTGTAACAGTTGACAAAAGTTAGACAAGTATAAATTAATTGTGATCTTATTCGCGAAGGCCTTCATGGTTTGTGTGTGTAATATCATTGCTCTCGATGATTGTTCATTGTCACTGATTTGAACTAAACAAAAAGTACGCTTTACCTGCAACTGAACTAAAGAAATATTTGTTGATAAACAGGATACATGAAAAATAACCGCTCTGAAGCTTTCCGCTAAGTTCCCTTATGGGTTTCTTAATTATTTGTTAAAACTTAACTTAATATACACTAGAAAACTAAATGATCATTCAACTTAAACATTTGACGTCATAACCTTATATATATTATATAAGTAATACATTAGATAAGTGGTTGAAGCGTGTGGTTTTACAGATAATAGGCACAGAATATTCGAAATTCTGGCTCAGTGATTGGATAGAAAATTGAGGCGGGCACTGCGATTTTCTGCAAGTTAATTTTGTAGATCTTAATTGTCGTGAAAAAGTATAATAGCATAAAGCTTAAGTAGCCTGATTGTGGGTGTGATATAATTTATTCATAAAGGCAACTTCTTTTTTCATGCCTTTGGGAAAACATAATTGATCATTTATAGTTATACTCGTTTTAACCTCCAGTGGTAATTAAGTGCTGTCACGTATTTTCGATAGTACAACTGAACTTAATTAAAGATATGTATTTCACTAGTAGTCAAATCCAAAATTCAGAAGTATCTTTAATAAATGTGACGGCTCGAGAACAAGCAAACGCAACGAAATAGATTTAATTGGAAACAAATTTGGTTTCCAATTCTTTCAAGAATTAAATTTTGAAAATGTATAAAATTTAATTGTATTCTTAAAACTTACTGTCATTTCACTTTTCCTAGTAATATAATAGAACGAGTGAACAAACAATCCGTCAAAAATATTTAACCGACAAAAATATAAGAAAGCCATAACTGAGCAATGAGTATGATAAATTAATATATGTAAACTAAATTTTGAATACTAATTTTACAGTGATTGCGTGTTTAGCTCATTGTCCACTATTACAACCCATTTTTGAACATTGTGCATAGACAATTTATATTAAGTTGTTGTCGCAGGTACACCTTTTTGTTATATTGCTTTATATCTTTTTACTGAAAATCAATTACATTTCAAATAAACCAATCTGTTGATAAAAACGTAATCTCTCTCTGACTGGGAATAATCTTAATGAGTTACTAGTGATTTTTTGTCATATAAAGTATTGAAAGAAATTCGGATATTATACATAAACATGGAAAGATAGGATGAGTCAATGTTGTAGTTTTTCAGGTTTTAAATGAATTTTGCTTTTTGCCCTCATTATTTAAATATTAGAAACTACAATTTGCTGTTCCGCGGAACACATGTGTGGCCTGCTTGCATAAAGTTGAAAAGTTGAAATGTAGGCCAACAGTAGAAATAATGTTACCATTCTTCACCAATGACAGTTTTCATGAAAATGATACATTCTAAGTATTAAGTGAAAAGGACAAGTTCGTTTTATTTAAAGTTATATGCAAGATTAAGTTTCATATTTAAGTTTCATTTGAAAGGAGAATAACTCAAAATAGTCAAAAAGGAGTTATCATTCTTGTTGTCACCAATGATTTTGTCATGAAGATGATTTATTGTAAGTATCAAGTGAATAGGACAAATATTTTTAAAGTTATATGCAACATTAAGTTTCTTGTTAAAATTGCATTTAAAAGGGGAATTACTCAAAACTAGTCATACAGGAGTTATTATTCTTTTTGTAAAAAATGACGTTGTTCATGAAAATGATTTGTTCTAAGTATCAAGTGAATATAGGCAACATTAGTATTCATGTTAAAGGTGCATTTGAAAGGGGCAGAACTCAAAAAAAATAGTGAAACAGAAGTTGTCATTCTTTTTGTCACGGTTCGCTTTGTTCATGCTGTTGATATATTCCAAGTATGATGTGAACAGGACAAGTACTTACAATGCTATAGGCAAAATTAAGTTTCATGTTAATTAAAGCTGGAAAATAACCGGACGACTCCGACGACGACGCCGACGACATAAACGACGACCGCAGGCTATACAAAAATACAAACAAGAAATATATTTTAATAATAATTTTTGAAAACAGTTTTCCATAATCAAAGTACTGAAAGTACAGAAAACCAGCGAAGCGATTTTGCTTACTGAGAATAACCAGTGCCATGATTCTCATACATGTATACATTTACAAAAAAAGCAAAAGAACTTGGTTCACCCGCAAAGACCTTCATCTTGTCTATATGATAGTGGAAATAAGGGTTTCCATGTATTATCTGGATGAAGGCTTCTGTTAACCCTTTACTCCATAGATATACCTTCATAGCTTGTGCGAATAGTTTAGATCCATGTCAGCTGGCACATCTGTGCGATCTGATTAGGATTTAAACTGTTCGCTCTTAGAATCATTTTTTTCTGGCACTATTGTGCCAGCTGATCGGGACCTGAACTGGTCACCTATGTGATGAAAGGCGTATATATTGAGTAAAGGGTTTTAAGCAAGAAATTATAATAGTGAAATCTGTGTACTGACATCCCAAAGACAGAATGAACACGACAAATGATATAAAAAGTGAGACCCCATTGATGGGAAAGATTGTGCATTTATTTGAAATAAGAAATATATAATTGTTTCCTTCATTGTGAATAACATGTAAAGGAAATCATAGAATTGAGAATCCTACATATTAAGATAAAACAACCTAGAGTCATAACATTGCCGAAAGCATTGGAATGTAATGCTAGATAACACACATGTAAAATTGAAGACAATTTCAGAGGAAAATGAATTACTATAGCTTATACCATAAATTTCCACCGTATTAAGTTGTATATAATAACGGACTCGTTGGTTTTTTTCATGTAGCATATTATTAGAAAAAGGTGCCAGATTTAAGACATTGGTAAACATATCATTGAGTTTTGGTTGTTAAGGAGCTTGGATAAATGTCCATTAGCTTACAATCCGTTCATATAACATCAGTTTCAACACACAGATGTGTCGTTTTTAATTTAGGCATCATCATGGTTTGTCCTCTATATTCACACGTACCTTTACTGTTATTTGGCTTTCTTCAAAACGCTGGAAATTGTGACGTCACTGACATTTGCATATTCAATCTTTTACTGCGCCTATGATTTCATGTACTCCGAACAAAAAAAGTAGTCATCTCTAGCTTAATCGAAAACGTAAACCTAGTAAACATCTTCACCTTTGGAAAAAATGTAAATTATGCATTATTCCTGAAAAAAAATCATAGTCCGTTCCTTGGACCACTGATGACCTTATTGTCGACGTGTCTCCTGCCATGTACGTGATAGCCGGACACGTACCGCGCTTGCTCGTAGTGCTCATGTTTCGAATACATAGATCTGCCTAAATCTTACATGTCCTTATTTCTGTACGAGTAATATCCGGTATACTCGTTTTAATATGTAAAATTTTAAACATCTCAATAGTTTACTGTTTACTTTTCACGCTTATATGTTAAAATAATATATTATCGTTATTGTTAATGATAAAAATAAAAAAAAATATTTCGTGAAACAAACAGTTTAGCCGCGGAACAAACGTCCAATATTGAAATGGCTTTAAAATGACAAAATAAAGAAAATGTTTTCACTGTTTTTGAGCTTCGAATTAGCAGAAAAGATATATTAAATATTTCAGAATTAATATTTGGCTATTGTAATATCCTAACATCGGAAATATCGTTAATATCTCTACCTAGAGGTAACATATCTGTGGCTCGCTAAAGAATCCCTGGTGGCTACAACCCCCAGATAAAATTGGTTTACTGTTGTCGATTGTGTTCTGAATTAGGGACAGCGCAGTGAAACAGCCAAGTATTCTTTTAGCGATACTAACGTGGCAAGAGCCAACTTTAACACGTAACAGGAAACTTGGACTACTTTGCTTGCTCTGATTACTCTGAAATGCGTATCTCGCCGGTTGCCAGTGCCTCGTTTTGGTTTGATAGTGGTTTCAGAATTGTGATTAGTAAAACCAGCTTCGCTGGTTAATAAGGGTTTTCACTTGAAACTGAAAATTTTCGAGCATTAATATCCTGTGAGTTTTATTTCAAATATAAACAAAATTTAATACTAACAGTTCTGGAGTAAATAAGTCATCATGCATGTTGTAGAAAATACTTTTTACTAGATATATATACTCGTACAAATACTGAAGTTTTCAAACCGGAAAAAATATAGAATTTGTACAAAGTTAAGTTCAAACCCATCATTTTGCGGATGAAAACATTTGTATCATAATACAGATCTTTTTGTTTCGTGTTAAAGAATGTATTTAAATGGTTTGTAGGTAATCCCCTGGGCAATCTTTTGTATTAACTAAATTTTAAACCTATATATTTTGAAAAAAAGCTTCAAGGTTATCCGATCAACATTTATTTGGGAACGTAAATGGCACTGCATGGATTTCCTATTTTCAATGACGATAGAAAAAAATATATCAATATAAATATTTTTAGGAGACCAAGTATGTTAAAGTTTATCGAACTTATTAAATCAGAAAATTATGTAGTTCTAAAGAATCTTAGTATATTTTGTAGTAAAATAATGAAATATTTCAAAAATAATTTTATTTTAACATAAGTTTATAATGCCTTACTCTTCTAGTTCTTTTCCGAACTATTATAAATGCATTTAAAATTCTGTTAACCTATTACTCCCTCTCTTGTAAGCATGTAAAAGATTTTATGTAAATGTTTTGTTACCCATTGATATAATCTGTATTATTACATCATACCTTCCATCATACCAACCATTTATTAAAAAACTAAACAATTGCCGTTTTCCAACTGTCATGTGATTTATGTTTGTAAATTGTATCGTGGTATCTTTGTTTATGTTATGTTTGCATATTTGTAAATTGTATTATGTCGATGTTTCCCGCATTATGTGGGACTCGAACCTTTATATGTAAATAAAAGTTGAAAAGTTGGATAAATGTCGCAGAAAGCGTTCACTCCTCAGAACGGGCAATATAATTCAATAAACTTAAAAAAACATCTAAGAACGTCTATTAAACTACATACATGGGTGTGTATCTAACAAAACACAGTTTCGTGAAAATCTATTTAGGTTATATGGATAAAATATATGAATTTTTAAATGTAGAAATTTTCTTTCACAAATAAAAAAAAAGAAAGAACAAATTCTTTTTTTATTTTTGTAATTTTCATTACTAGCTTGTATTCCTATTGGAAAATATAATAAAGTTTGTCCTTAAACTCATTCGGTTATGTATTTGGTCATTTTGTTCTTACGGAATTTCTTGGTAAAATATATTTGTGAACGTGTTTTAATGTTGGTATTTATTTTAACGATAACAAATGCAAAAGGACAGTTATATTTATTTTGCAAAGACGAGTGAACGTACCGTGCCGAAATTTTCTTGCATACCCCTTTTTGTTCATAATATTTGTGTAAATGTTAAATGTAAAACAATCTTAACTTTGTTTTGTTACGATGAAACTTGACATCACTCGTATAGGACGCGAACGGTATCTTTTTCCCTAGGGAAAAGATGAAATTTTTCTTCCTCAGTAAATCACTTTGAAACACTTATCCGGTATGCAAGATAAGAATATCTTAGAACAGTTCGGTTTAATACTTAATACAATATTTAATTTTTGCGACAGACCAGCTGCCAATGCTGCAGTTGATGCAAGGCTAGTCAAATCGCCGCATGGCGTCTCTCAATGATGGATCTGGAAAAAGCAAAGGTTTAAAACAATATTGTTTATATAATATAATATGAACTAAGGCACTGCCTCTTATCGAGCTCTAGCTTTAATAATCTCGGATAATGATTTATATTAAAAAATAATTTGTTTCTAACATTTGTTAGCCTACTCATGCACGATAACATTATGTGATTTTTGGAAAGAATTTAAGTCTACATCAACTTAATTCAGCTGGACAACTGGCAATCTGACTTTTACTAAACATTTGGGTTTTTAATGTGTAAACACAAAAATTAAGGCTTCTTGCTTAAATTTACAACCCAAATGTTTTCCATTACCTCAATTAATGCAATATTGAATATTGATAAATTCTTCATTGATACATGTAATTTCTAAATATTATGTCACATTGTCACATGTGCATGAAAATTAATATATTATTGTCTGAAAAATAAATTTTATTTTTTAAAATGTTACCTTGATTACACTTGCATTTGTAACTTGCAATTGCACAAAATTGTCCCATGCTATTCCAAAAATATATATGCATGTATATGAATAAAGTTATAATCTAGACCTAAAAAGTACTGTTTTAATATACATGTACATCACATTAACACCACATTGAGACTTCAATATGTAGTGTAATACATCACCTAGATTTTGGGGCATATTTGTGCAAAGTCATTTGAAAATATCTCCAGGAATGACAATGACATAGGAATTTTCAGTTATTAACAACAGTAATTTGAAGCTATAGATGCTGTGTGAAAAATATTGTGACAATATGGTACATATTTGGTGACAATAAGGTACATATTTGAGCCAAGTAACTTGAATGTGCATGATAGAATTACTTATTTAAGTTGAAAAATAGTTCAGCTATTGGGCCAAAATAGATGAAATATCTCAATCAATTAAACATAAACATGTACAATGTCATGTAGTCTTGATTATCCATATGTAACACTCCTTTACAGGTCTTAGTAACTGATTTGTTACAAAATGCTTCTTTATATCTATTTTCATTACATAAATGAATTGCGGTTGCCAATCAAATCATGAATTAAAACTGTTGTTGGTCCATTTTTTAAAATGTATAATAACAATGTAAAGAGATTATTGTTTGCAAAAATGAACACATCAATTAGCAATAAAAAATGCCATTATTCATAACCACTTTTGGATCTCTGTCTGGTAAGTATTTTATAAATGTAATATATACTGGAAAATGTGAATTTCAAATTCTGAAGCTCATTCCAGTTGGTATTTTCTTGATTTTGTATTTTTCATTGCAGAAATGTAGGCAAAACTACTTTAAAATAGGTAAATTTCTCTTTAAAGAGTACCATATATTAAACAAGAGGGCCATGATGGCCCTGTATCGCTCACCTGAGTACAAAAGTACTTTCAGCTTTACCCCAGGGCCAACATTTAAATAATGCTGGTAAAGGGTCTCTTTACAATACTCAACATGAAATATCTAAGGTCTAGTCGCATTAGTTTCATAGAACAAGGGGTGTAGTTTGACACTAGCAAACATTCTACATGTCTTCAGTTCTTACTATTTAGCTCTATGTAAAAATTGATAAGCCCCTGGGTGGGGCCAATTCGAGCCTGGGGTCATGATATGTATAAACGTGGTAAAGGTCCACAAAGTGATTTTACATGTAAAAATTCTAAGCTCTATGTGTTATGGTTCTAGAGAAGAAGACTTTTACAAGATTTTTCCTATATAATTCTATGTAAAATGGGCGACCCCTGTGGCGGGGCCAATTTTGACCCAAGGGCCATAATTTGAACAACTTTGTTAGAGGTCCATTAGACAATGTTTCATGCCAAATATCTAACCTCTAGCCATTGCGGTTTTGGAGAAGAAGATTTTTTAAGTTTTTGCTATATATTGATATAAGGAAAACCCATGACCTCTGGGGCGGGGCAAATTTTGACCCCAGGGCCATAATTTGAACAACTTTGTTAGAGGTCTATTAGACAATGTTTTATGCCAAATATCTAGCCTCTGGCCATTGCGGTTTCGGAAAAGAAGATGTTTTAAGTTTTTGCTATATACTGATATAAGGAAAACCCATGACCTCTGGGGCGGGGCAAATTTTGACCCCAGGGCCATAATTTGAACAACTTTGTTAGAGGTCCATTAGGCAATGTTTCATGCCAAATATCTAATCTCTGGCCATTGCAGTTTCGGAGAAGAAGATTATTTAAGTTTTTGCTATATATTGATATAAGGAAAACCCATGACCTCTGGGGCGGGGCAATTTTTGAACCCAGGGCTATAATTTTAACAATCTTAGTAGAGGACCACTAGGTGATGCTACACACCAAATATCAAAGTTCTAGGCCTTACAGTTTCAGAGAAGAAGATTTTTTAAGTTTTTGCTATATATTGATATAAGGAAAACCCATGACCTCTTGGGCGGGGCAAATTTTGACCCCAGGGCCATAATTTGAACAACTTTGTTAGAGGTCCATTAGACAATGTTTCATGCCAAATATCTAACTTCTAGCCATTGCAGTTTTGGAGAAGAAGATTTTTTAAGTTTTTGCTATATATTTATAAGGAAAACACATGACCCCACCCGGGCGGGGCCAATTTTGACCCCAGGGCTATAATTTGAACAATCTTGGTAGAGGACCACTAGGTGATGCTACACACCAAATATCAAAGTTCTAGGCCTTACGGTTTCAGAGAAGAAGATTTTTAAAAATTTCATGTTCAAAATCTATTTTTATCCTCTGTGACCTAGATAGGCAATGGACTGGAACCATTTGAACAATTTTGGTAAAGCTTCATGCAAGTAACATTCCTGCCAAGTTTCAGCAAGATTGGCCCAGGAGTTCAGGAGAAGAAGTCGTTTGAAGAAAAAGTTGACGCACGGACGGACGACGGACGACGGACATCAGGCGATCACAAAAGCTCGACATGAGCACTTCGTGCTCAGGTGAGCTAAAAATGTAAACTTCTCTACTGTTACAATTGCTAAAACATAAACATACAAAAGAAAAAAAATCATTGTTTTTATTATGAGTGCAACTTCCAGTTTTCTGTGTAAAAGTCCAGCTTAAGCAGATCCAAGTACCGGTATATTAAGATTTTTACATGTATTTAAAGAGACCAAAAACCCACTGACATGGCAATAAATGTTTCTCTTCCTCTTCACAGCAATCTACTTTTTTCAACAATTTAAATGATTATGAAAGCTTTGATTTTTTTTATTTTCTAAAACACAACTTTTTGATGCTGAGCAAATTTAGTGACACCATGACTATTTAACAAAATTTGCAAAAATAAAACAAAACAAAACAGACACCTTGTAAATAGTGTATTTGATTATACATGTACCTCACATACATATTTTGACTATGAAATCATGTTGAAATGTGCACATGACAGAAAATATGGTAATAATAGAACACGTTTAATTCCAAAAATGAGCACTAACTTGATATTTGATGCTATTCTTGGTACACATGTATTCTGCTTTCTGGTCAAACTTTTTGGTCCCAACTGATGATAATATATTGGAGATTAACCCTTTCCTACATGTAAACACCTTTATGGCATGGAAAAACTGTGTACATTTAGATCAGCCAGCACATCCATGATGTCTGATCAGGATCTGCAATGTTCACTTGTTTAAATCATTAGGTTATTTCTGACCAAAAAGTGAACAGTGCAGATCCTGATCAGATGTGCCAGCTAATCTGGATCTACACTGGTCTCACATGGGTAAAAAGGCATGTCTGTAGAGTAAAAGGGTAAATTTCTCTTTTATTTAAAATCTCATATTACTGTATATTAAAATTAAAAAGGTAATACTCAGTAGTTACTTTGAGAAAATTATTGTCTATAAAATTTATAAAACCTGAAATTTCATACATTTAGGACAATCTGTCATATACATTTGGCCAAAATATAAAAAAATAAATTGTTTCTGGAGGTACCATGTCAAATAGGCCACAAGTCAATTCAGGCAGTACTTGTAAGTCTATTGTATATGGCAATCACTGTAAAGAGTTAGTTTTGTTTTTAGATTTACACAAGCTTTTAAAAAATAGTATCATTGTTTAATTGATATCTAAAATTGTGCTTGTCATCCTGAAACCCAAGAACAAATAAAAACATCATCTGATTGTCATTTTTGCTTTAAAAATTGGACTGTCATCAAAAAGTAAATTAATTTATGTTACAGTTATAATCTCTTCCCTACACCGTAACCCAAGGTGTTGATTCAATCAGTTTTGTCAGGGTGTCACAATGTTATATAAGATCACAATTTACAACACTTGCAGTAAAAGTCAGAGATGCTAATGCAATCAAAGGTGTCATATTTAATAAATAAATAAATTTATTTCTAAACCAATTTCCATGTTGGACAAAATACACAGCTTATGTTGCAACCATCAATATTTGATTCTGTGCTAGTGTAGACCTAGTGACTTTTGTAGACTAAGGTCATTGATCAAAAGAGCATATTGACATATAAATGATGTCTTTTCTTTTGTTGCAACATTTTGTTAATTGTTTTCCCACCTGTTTAGTCATGATAGTCTTGGACAAAAATCCGGAAAAAGTACATGTTGCTTTGTACAAAATGTCCAATCTATGAAGCAACTTGTTCATGAAAAATATTTTATAAAACATCATAAACTGACGTAGAACATATTAATTAACTATCTGATACTAAAACTTTTTAAATAAAATAAAAACGTGGCCTATGTTTGAGGCCTATTTGAGCTTTTTCAAAATAAAGTGTGGCTCATTTGACTTGTTTGTGGCCTATTGACTGTAATCCATATACCAATTCCATGGTATTTGCTCATAAATTTGGTGTGAATAGACGGATAACGATCCCAATCTATCAACCAAAACAATAAACATTATGTTTATGTAGTGTAGACCCAGTGTAGACCCTCATTTTTTTAGGGGGAGGGGGGCGGCGGCCAGTTTCTTTTTTTTTAGAAAACAGGGTCAGTCTTCAAAGCCCCTGTGATGTAGATTTGCTCTTGTGCCATGTGTTTTATAATAAATAAAACTTAAAAAAAATCTCATACCTTGTGTTCAGTACTCTCACAAACAATATCTTCGACTGCCATGAGCTCTCTGAATGACGAGCATGACCAGTGACAAAAAACTCTTATACAAAACTGAATTGTGGCTCTGGTCTACGCTAAGCTCAGTGTGTCTCACACTGTGACTGTGAGTGACTGAACATTGCGAGGTCCATTTCACAATGCAACTTCACATAAAAGTTGGTTCTCACCAGCCTTACATCTTGTTTTCAAGAAAAACTCCATGCATCTGATTGTTCCGTCACTGGGCCTTATGCTCCTTTGAATTTAAAGGCCTAATAATCCACTGACAAGCTACCATTCAGTAGTTTTCAACTTGAGTTCTTCAGTCTAATTTCTAAAAATGGCCGATTGCTATTGGTTACAACAAACGACAACTACTCTCTAAACTGACGATTTAGTTTTTTTGCTTTCCAAAATGCTAGTCCGATAACAATGCTACCGAATAATAAGTTTTAATTTTTAAAGATATTTTCCAAATAGCGATTTATAAAAATAAAGCCAATAACAAAATTTGTCAAAACAGTACTTTGCCGTAAGTTTTTACCGGTCAGGTTTTTCCCGTGTTTACATGCCCTTATGCTTTGCACAACCAGTAACCAGCGCAAACGGAAGGACATCGTTTTTTTTACCTTAGTGAATGGGCATTCCTGCGACCTTAAGACGAGCTTAACGCTCGGGTCGCTTCGCGACCCGAGCTAGAGCTCGATATTAAATGTGAAACTGTTTTTGTTCAATGTCTTAGTCGACAACTTAACAACATAGTTATTTGAAAAGAAATTAATAAAATCTACAGCTTTGATGAATAATTACTTGTCGTGATTACTATATTAAGGGTTGTAATTAATGCAGGAAGTGTGACGTAATTATTAAAAATAGTACATTTTGGATCTCTTTCAGATTCAAAGAAAGAGCAAGGCATTGCATTGCATGCACAGCACACAAACATATAAAACATAAGAAGCTAATAGCATTGCAAAGCCAAAGGGTAGGTACTCAATGATCTTACCGAGACCAGAGCTCCTGGAGTAAATCAGCAAGAACACTGCAGAGCGCTGTAAAATATCATGTTGGTAACCTTTCTTTTTAAATTTACAGATGGTTTTTACAAAAACCGAGAGAAATTAAAATTGCCTTTTATCTTCTTAAGTTTGTAAATTAAATCTCCATAAAATACCGGCTGTGAAATACCTTGTTGCAATAGTGATTTTAAACTGCATTTGTATTTATGAATGAGATCTGGGTATCGGCGATAAAAATGCAAAAGGTTTTCCTTAATTTGTGATACCGATAACCCTGTTTTAAAAGTTAAAAACAGTTAAATACAGCGAGTATTCTTCCTGTGAATGTATAAGCAACAAAAAACATGCATCACATCCAACACACACAAAATAAAAAAAAAGATATAAATTATAAATTTGATAACTTGTAATGTTCTTTGACTAGTAAACAAATAAAATAATTTGGGAAATATTTCTAAGATGTGTGGTAAGTATTATTAAACAACCCCACTTTATCTATTTATGTTATCATGAAATCCAAGCAGAAGCTTTAACACAGTCAGTATGGTAATATGTGAAAAAAACAACACTGCTGCAGCAGTGAATTGAACAGTGAATAATTCTTTAGAAGTGATGTTTATTTTGACAAATTCTTCAAACCAAGTGCTTTTCAACCAATGAGTTTGAAATTCCATCCCAGAACCACTTACACCGGAAGCATCGGTGAATAGATGGGGTTTGGCATCAGTGACCCATCCCTTCACATTCAAGTTTATTCTCCCCATTTCAAATGTCTAGCAAATACATGTATCTACCAGCCCTAACTTTCTCTCCGGCTTTCTCTGTTTAAAGTTATCATGTGATAAGGATTTAAAAAAATTGGAAATAAACCTTTCAGGAATTGCCAAACCTAGAAAAACAAGCCTCCTTATTCAACCAAAAAGAAGAATGAATGGCATTGATTTATAAATTGAAAAAATTTATTAAGGCAGCACAGACAATTAACGAAAAGAGAACCTTTGGGGGTCTCCCCTTGATACGGTTAGTGGCAAAACACTAGTGAATAAGGCGTTATCGGCACGGTATTTTCTTTTCAAAAAGACTAATAGGGCCTAGTTTGAGAGGTGGAAAGGGGGAGGACGTAAATGGGCTCGCAGTTATGTTCAAGACAATCTCTTTAACTATTTTTTCTTGAACTACATCATGGTGCATTATGCACACATTGATTCCACATTTAGATGTTAACCTGTCGACCACGTAACCAAATGTAAAACTTGTGGTTAAACTATTAAGTACACACAAACAGTCCCTCAATGTAATTCTAATAGGGTTTGGTAATGGAGAGTTATCTCTGGGAAGCTGTTGATGATTTAATATGTGGTTGTCGGTAGGTGCTTGATGGATTATGGGACTAATCCGAGAGGGTTTGAGCAGCTTGTTACTTGTAACTTGTGTTTGAAAGAACAGCAGCCGGTGATGTGGTTTCTTTAGCACAAACCACAGACAAGGGGATGTGGGTTAGTGTCGTTTCTACATTCCAGTGTGTCAATATTTTAATTAGTTTGGCACAAAGGTTGGCGTCTATTTTCATATTGATCATTGTATAACCATGCTCTCTTCTCCTATATAAATTTTGTCTGTTTGGTGATGCTGTGTCTGCTGGACCAGGTCATTCCTGATATCCATATTTCACCTTTTAAAAATTATTTCATGATGCATTAAATATATATGCTCATTGAAATTCTTCGATTTTAATTAATTTTATATCACCAATCAATCAAAAGTATATGGTTAAGTTTAAAGCAGACAGCACAAATGAAATAATAATTCTGATAGATGAAAAGGGAAGTTTGAAAGCCACCAAACACGACAAATATGAAAATATTGCAGGCTCGGTTTGATTGAGCCTGTTCATAGGCAGTAATGGAAATGCATTTAACATCCAATGCAGCCTAGCCCCGGGTTGAGCACAGCTCAATACACCAATAAACAGTACAATTTTGATCCATCCAAGACAATGGTATGCATATAGCAGTGGCCATGGAACCTTGTATGTGATAATTGCAGATTAATACCATTCCATGTTCAGCGGCGTATGGTCCCCAGATCAATGAATGGGTTTGCCCCCAACTAGAAAACAAAGTATAATTTTGACAGGGGATCTGACAGCTTATCTCAGACAATGCCAACGGCAAATTTTAAAAGCAGGGCGTATATCCTACAGGTGATTGAACACTATCCGAATCTATATTGGCTGGGATATTTAAACTACCCATCTATAAACAGGCCTAAATATTTAAACAAAAGAAATTTAGAAGTACTATTAAGATAGTACATAAGTTTCGTGCTTAACGACCTCAAAGGACGTAACTGATAACAGCACTGATTGTATGTACGGGGAGACTTTTTACAGCCGCCACACGGCATTAACAACGCTTCTGTGATATTGAAATAGATGAAAAGGGACCTTTGAAAGCCACCGAAAACTGTGAAAATATGACAGGTTTGATAGAGCCTGTTCATCTGCAGTAATGGAAATGCATGTAGCAGCCCACGCCGTCTAGCCCTGGGTTGAGCGCACCTCAATATTTACACCAATAAAAAGTTTTTGTAACATTATTGATCCATCCCAAACGATGGTATGCATATGGCAGTGGTCATGGAACCTTCAATGCGTATTTGCAGATTAATACCATTCCATGTTCAGCGGCGTATGTTCCCAAGATAAAAGAAGGTTTATACATTTTAATTGTGGATTTAATGTTATTGGTTGATACGAGAGTTAGAGCATTGTTTTAGTGTATAAGAAAAGTGTGCTATCTCCATCTCTCTACTACTAAACTGTGTTTCTGTGGGTATTTCCCTGGTATACAACTCAAAGTTTTCTAAGCATCAAGTTAACCACACATGATTGTGAAGTCTACATTAATTTATATTTTTATTAGAAATCATTTAGTAATGTTTCAAGAAGGTCCCCAGTGTACACATAACCTTGAATGACTGTCAAACAAACGAGGTGACCATATACAGTGAAACCTGCCTTAGCAGCCACCTGCGATAATCAACCACCTGTCAGCCAATTTAAACATGACCTAAACTGACATTTTGTTCTAAATTTTTACTGTCTTTAACAGTCACCTGTCTTCAGCAGCCACTTTTTGTCACTCCCTTGGGTGGCTGCTTAAGACAGGTGTATTTCCATAATGTTTACCTAAGCTGTATACATAATCCCGACAATTGTAGGGTACTAAAACTTTACTTTCGATTGAAACACTTAATATTTAGACTGAATTATGACAAAAGTAAAGGTTAGAAGGCATTATCAGATGCTGACATACATGGATGCTTTTAGGATGCTTTTAGGAATAGAATTTTCTTCTGCAGAATTATCAACATACCAATTTTAAACATCGTCTAATTCTAAATAAACTCTGAAAACATATTGCAGTTGCTAAAAATGTGTTTATATTGGTTTATAAATCACATATCAGGTATGTAAAAACAAAAAAAAATAAATTGTATGAAGGTATATAACAAAAGATACGGTGTACAAATTTAAAGTATTCTTGGTAGTTAGCAATCTTAGAGAATTATATTTTACGAAGTTTATTTTTCCACCACATACCCCTAAAAAATATATATTTCATGTTGTGTACGTGACCTGAATGAACTGCTTGTTTAAGGTTTGGTTGTGTTTAAAGTAGGAGGTAAATGAGTGCGTTGCGTGTGATACTGTAATAATCTAACTTCTAAAAGCTACGACTATGTAAACAGATGGCATTTTGATTAATTTCAGATAAACAAAAAAATAATCATGTGATATGAACAGATTTATTTGTTTGTAAGCATTTCCTTTGATGACAAGTAAAAACGATGTTGCAATGCAATATTCTCCACTCCCGTGTGATAATGATAACGGTCAACATTTCTATAAATCTACAGTAATTAGTGTGACAGATAAAATATGTAAACCGGCACGTATATATATATACACTTTTTATATCACTTTGCACCAAGCCAAGGTTATCTGCTGACCTATAGGCCAGAAGAGGTTGTTAATTTCCGCCCATTTATGGTTTGGTTGCGAGCATACAATTTATACAAATTTAGCTTAAAGTTCTATAAGGTTAGCAAGTTAATAGATGTTCTGTTTTTGCTAATTGAATTTTGATTACGTCAACGAATTATTAACCTAAAAAATATAACGTGACCAGAATGTTTAATTTAACAGAAAATAATTTGAGCTAAAAATATACGATAAAAATCTACAACATAAGGATTAAATCACGAAAAAGTCAAACATCGTCTAATTGATGCAATAGGTCAATAAGTGACTACAACTGAGAAATTCACCTTTATTTATTTTCCTACAAACCACTTTTCTGATTTAATAGACATATTATACAACAATAAAGAAGAATGGCATTGAACATTCTAGAATGCCTTCTTTATTAAGTGGAAATGTCTATGAGTAACTTTCATTTTCTGCATTTAACCGGTTGTAAGCACCATAATACAGTGTATAACAGTATGTTTACAACACTTGAATACTTACTTTTTGCACTGTATTTTCAGTAATACAAAATTGGTTAAAATGTAAGAAAAATCTTTAAGTTAGACTGTATCAAAATAAACGTAAGCGTTAGCTTTTAGATTTAATTTTTATGATCAGTGATATCATCAGTTAGCAATTTTTTAAATTATCGTCAACTTGTTTTGATTGTCAAGTAAGACTATTCAAAGTAAAATTTAAAAAAAATAAAGTACGTTTTATAATATGCACAGAAATCATTTAAGCTTGTCCATAAATACGGATCTACTGTATAAATTGATGCAACTACCTTTATTCCTTAAAATCCTACTTTAAGTAAATCGAGAAAGACTCCTATCTTGTCTTCTTTCTTTCGCTTTCAAGAGGGAAATGATCTTGCGTTTAGAAACAACATTAATACTGACTGCCCGCGTTTATAAATATTGTGTCCTAAGGCTGCTCATGTTTGTATGTAAGTAAGCACAAACACTCACAACAAAAGACATACCGATCGCATCTGAGCTCTTAAGTTGAAAACGATGAAGATATTATGTTACGGTCAGGTTTTGAAATAATACAATAACATTGTTCACATTGAAACGGAAAATTTACACAGAGGGATCTTTCGAATTTCATAAAAAGTTTATTTTGACTAGTCGCCACAACATAATGAAGATTCGCTTCTATAGATATTTCAGGTACGGTTTTTAGGTATGTTACGTGATTTTCTTTTGTTTTAGTATATCTATGCTTAGTAATTAAAGCATTAATATCGTTGAACTCAGCTTGCAAATGTGAGTAAACCAATAAAATCTATCTTGCAATGCCAATGAGTACTTTTCATTTTTGAAATTTTCTACGCTTACCTCCTGTACTCAAACGCATTTAGAACTGTTGTGCCAACAGTGGCATGAACGTTTACATACTTACTTAACAGTTAACAGGTCAAATTGTTTTTGCAAGTAAGGTAATTCTGGCACATAAAATCATTTCAGATATGCCGTTTTGAACTAACTTGTGATTTACTTTTGTGTTTTAACATTGTGTCGTAATTTTTAATTTGTTTTGTGACTAACTATGATACCGAAATCGAATACCGGGGGATATCTGTTTGAGCGTATTACTACTGTAAATTAAAAAAGTGATTTCAGAGCCCGGGTTAAATCTTTTATGCCTCTTGAAATCACCCTGGCTAACCTGGTACGCTTCGCGAATGGCACTACGCCGCGATCACGGCATTTGCAACGCTTTAACCGGAATAACCAGTGTCAATGTAGGAGGTTTTGTGGAGTATGGTAAGAAAATTGCACAGTTTTTGGCTAGATTTTTAATGATACTCGAACCAATAGGCAAGTCATGACAGTTTATAATTCTAGTCTTCTCTGTGTCCAGAATAAACTAGTTTGCTCAAACATTCGTGAAAAACGGACCTGCCTGTGCTCCAAATGTTGTAAATTTCCTGTTCAAACGTATTTTTCTTGAGCTAAATTGAAGTGATTTTTGCTACGCTTCGTATCACGGCATTTTATTCGATGCTTGTATGAAAATAATTCAAAATATAATTTGGTCGTCAAAATCTTTACGTGTTTCTTTACATGAAATTGAGCTGTAGTTTCATGTGTTATTGCACATTGCAAAACATTGTTTGATATACTTAAACATACTGCCATCAACAAGTATCGGATCCGAATGGAGTTATTTGGGATTGCTCAAACCCCCTTTTGGAGCAGCAATGTTTAATCTACCCTAAGACTGACCTACTGGTTTGAGCATAAATCGAAATTCTAGCCACAAACTGTGCGATTTTCTTACTATACCCCACAAAACCTCCTACATTGACACCGGTTATACCGGTTAAAAGCGTTGCATATGCCCTGATCGCGGCGTAGTGCCGTTCGCGAAGCGTACCAGGTTAGCCAGGGGGGAAGTGTTCTAATAAATCAAAGCTTTCAAGCTAGCCGTTTCATTAAAAATGTAAGGGAAATGTGCTTAGAATTAGAATATTGCCTGACTGTTTTTTTAGGTTTCTGAATCCAAGTGAATAAAACTACAAGCAATATAAATTCTTCAAGCGCCCAAGATCATAAAACTATGATTGATGACCAGTCTCAAATCTCAAGCTTCTGATTGACTGAAATGGCGACCAGTCTCAAATCTTAAGCATCTAATTGGCTTAAATGGCGATTTGTCTCCATATTTAATTTAATGATCTTCGGCACAGTTTGATCAGTTAAATCGCCCAAGTCAGAAAATGTGGAATACTTTGTTTATCAGCGTACATAATTGAACCACGCAATACAACTGCCAAGCGAAAAGACAGAAACGCAAACACGCGAAATAAAAAAAAAACACGCGCTATTTTTGTACCATCACCCGACGCCCACCCCTCTTTTTATGTTTTCAATCTCTTAGCCTATACACCGCTTCCACACGCCCGCTCCATGAAAAATCGCCATGTAAAAGGACACTTAATTTACTAAAAGAAAAAGTGTTTATTCTATATAACGAGAGCTGCTAACTAGCGCATTTTCTTTGCGTCATCGGCTAATTACAAGAAACGTTTATGCATATTCTTAGTCATTTCTATGAAATGTCAATAACTCGATAACTTTCGAAAAAGATTAACAGTGCGATCTACCTTAGGTTAGCTTTATTGGTTTGGTGAAGGGGCGGGGCCGGGGCAAAGCGGCGGCGTTTGTCAGAATAAAATTTTAATTTGAACTATCAATGATCTATTCTACCATATACGATTGATTTAAAATTAATGAAGCTATGAGACGTAAAATCATAAGTTATGTGTGAAATGATGTTGCTCGGTGCCGATATGACCGTTTTGCCGACGCACAATCATTTTACCTGCTACTGAAGAATCTGCTAACCTCTACTGCGGTGGTTTTAAGCAGTTACAGTAGACTGCCACTTATATATACGAGTATTTAACTGCAGTAGCAGGTCACTACCTTTCCCAACTTAACCGTCCTTTTTCATGTATTTAGTGAATTTGCATTGTAGAATAAACTCACACTATATTTGAAACAAACCGCTTTGTATAAACTGTGGCCCAGTACATGTATAACGTATGTTTATATGCAGATTTATCTCAAATAAGTTTATCTTATCTCAGTTACTTGTAGGTTACGCAAAGGGTTGCTCAAAATTGCAAATTGAAATAATTCTTATAATATAAATATCCTCATATATGAGGATGACGTAGTATGACCACACTCACATTCTATGCTAGTATCGCCATTTTCCCTCGGCAGTTGAAACTCCCCTTGTTCATTGTTCATATATCATTTTGCAGGGACGATTTTCCACGAAGAAGTCTCAAATCACCTTTTTTACTCTTGTGCGAATTCGCGAATTCTCATTTGATCTGGTAAAAGAACAGCGCAACATGGGAAATATTGATATCTTAACGTTAAGGCATTTATTGATACAAATTGAAAACTGAAAGAATTTTTAAAATCTGACCATTTTTACTAATGAGAGTTGTAGATATTAAATTTATAGAAGCCGCCATTTTTTGAAAAAAATTTACGTTATATATTTCGTAACCATTATTTCGACTTTTGATGCTGGGCCTATGGGCATATTTCAACATTTTTTGAAAAAGCGCACGGAAACACAATGGGATATTTTAGTTTATTATAGGAATTTCTGAACACATAAAATAAAAGTTAAGCGACATGTAATATGTTATACTTTCAAATGTCAATTCTGGACTTAGTTCTTGACGGATTTTCAATTTGAGATTTGAAGAGCATTTGATGAGTTCCTTCAAAAACTTGGAATTTTACAGAATAATTGCATTTTTATCGTTGATTTTATTTATAATTTTAATTAATTTTTACATGGACACGTTTTCAAATATACAATTATAATTAAACCCTTACGAATAATGTTATTTAACGGTCTTTGTTGAATGCCTAAAACTTAATTTGATATATTAAAATGTTTTCACAACGATAGAAATTTTAAAAGGGGCACAAAGCGCAGTATCTGAATTTTTTATAAACTTAAAATCTAACGAGAGTCGAGTGTTTCGAAGAAAATCACAGACGCACAAACAGATATAAACGATCACCAATTTGCATGCAGCACAACGGATAAACATAAGTATGGGCGTCTTTAAACGTTTTTGGAACACCCAAATAATAAAAACATTTATTATATATATGCACTAGATTTTGCCAATTCCTGTCTTTGAACGGGAGGACGTCAAAACAAATACAATGCAGTTTTGTAAGTAGCATTTTCTTATATTGTTTTATTTCGTTTTAAAATATTCGAAATAAAAAAATAGTTTTATATCAATTAAAAACATAGCCGGCACATGGCCAACAATGACGTGGAACGTTGGTACAACCAGTTACCGAAGAAGTTTGACGAGAAAGTCGTCTTTAGTATTTGAAGCTCTTCGCGGTACGTAATAAAGCGAAGAACGTACGAAGACATATGTCTTAACGTTTCGGCGCACAAAATCGCGGAAGGATTTGTGCGAATTACTCGTGGGGTTAGTCACATTTGAAGAATGGATATTTCTGCATGTGTTCATTGTTGCATTTGAAGAATGGACATTTCTGCATGTGTTCTTTGTCAAATTTGAAGAATGGACATTTCTGCACGTGTTCATTGTCACATTTGAAGAATGGACATTTCTGCACGTGTTCATTGTCACATTTGAAGAATGAACATTTCTGCGTGTGTTCATTGTCACATTTAAAGAATGAACATTTCTGCATGTGTTCATTGTCACATTTGAAGAATGAACATTTCTGCGTGTGTTCATTGTCACATTTGAAGAATGGACATTTCTGCACGTGTTCATTGTCACACTTGTAGAATGGACATTTCTGCACGTGTTCATTGTCACACTTGAAGAATGGACATTTCTGCACGTGTTCAATGTCACACTTGAAGAATGGACATTTCTGCACGTGTTCATTGTCACACTTGAAGAATGGACATTTCTGCACGTGTTCATTGTCACACTTGAAGAATGATCATTTCTGCACGTGTTCATTGTCACACTTGAAGAATGGACATTTCTGCACATGTTCATTGTCACATTTGAAAAATGAACATTTCTGCACGTGTTCATTGTCACACTTGAAGAATGGACATTTCTGCACGTGTTCATTGTCACATTTGAAAAATTGTCACATTTGAAGAATGGACATTTCTGCGCGTGTTTATTGTCACATTTGAAGAATGGACATTTCTGCGAGTGTTCATTGTCACACTTGAAGAATGGACATTTCTGCGCGTGTTCATTGTCACATTTGAAGAATGGACATTTCTGCACGTGTTCATTGTCACATTTGAAGAATGGACATTTCTGCATGTGTTCATTGTCACATTTGAAGAATGGACATTTCTGCATGTGTTCATTGTCACATTTGAAGAATGGACATTTTTGCATGTGTTCATTGTCACATTTGAAGAATGGACATTTTTGCATGTGTTCATTGTCACATTTGAAGAATGGACATTTCTGCATGTGTTCATTGTCACATTTGAAGAATGGACATTTTTGCATGTGTTCATTGTCACATTTGAAGAATGAACATTTTTGCATGTGTTCATTGTCACATTGAAGAATGGACATTTCTGCATGTGTTTATTGTCACGTTTGAAGAATGGACATTTTTGCATGTGTTCATTGTCACATTTGAAGAATGGACATTTCTGCATGTGTTCATTGTCAAATTTGAATAATGAACATTCCTGCATGTGTTCATTGTCAAATTTGAAAACATCAATATTGCCAAAACCTCGTTATATACGCTTGATCTAATGACTTCATATCATCATTTAGACATATGTCCGAAACATACTGCTGATTTGAGATATAGCTGGGAAGAATACGAATATGATTTAGTTAAATGTTATGTTTTATATACCACATTGAACAACGTGCTTTCTTTACCTCTCTTCTTTTATCGCTGCCTGGGGAGGCTAGGTGTGGCGATTCCTGATATGCATATTTCACATTTTTCCAATCAGTTTTGCTACTTCTGGTTATATTTCACAAAAGCGCTAAAAGTACTCGTGAAATACCGAATCTCTAGGTCACAGAACTTCCATGGTTTTATGCTGGAATTGCGGGTCACGTATACACGACAATGCATTACTTTCCAGCTCATTCTTTCATTCGCCAACGCGAATAAGTGGATTTTTCTTGGCAGAAGATTAATGCTTTTTGACACCGGCAAGAATGTCACATGTGTTTGGGGCGCTTTAGGGATTTCAACGTCGTCTGGAAGCTGCATTAAAGTCTGCTTCATTTTAACTAAACTCGATTCAATGATACCCTTGCGGCTTTAAGCATCAATGGTCAGACAGATCATATTGCTCTAGAACGTGTTGGAGCAAGTTTTTTTAGCTTAAAACGAAATAATTACACAATGCATTCTCCGTCGTGCTATTTGGAACTCATTTGTTAAGGTTTGTACACATGCAGTAGATGATCTGCGCTTTTAGTTGGAATATGCTAGGGTTTTGAATAAAAAGGTGAAGGCTTAAAGGAGGATTTAAGCAAATATGATCATGTTAACTAACAAAATCTTGAGCATTTGTTTTCGGCGGTTATGTGTAAGCACGTAATCAACGTAAAATATTAAGGAAAACAGAACACAATATTTAATGTAACTTTCTGTCGTAATCAGATAAAGCATGGAACAAAGAGTTCAGTAATGTAGATTGTTCAAGGTAAGAAAAGCCGCTCGAACACGTTATTATCGCACCACTTATACGTATTTACACTTCACGATATAAGTATATAAGAGACTCGGATACGAGTCTTGTAACGCCGAACACTAGAGAGTGAGTGTGGAGGCTCCGAAAATTAAAATTAAAATATAAAACACTCACGGAGGTTAGTGTAGAAAATCTTACGTGTGACTTGATCAAATGAAGTACTCCCGGTATTTTTTTCTGAGCGAACAAAAAGCAGACATAATGCATTCCGGACGGGAAATCCGTGGATCGTGGGAGCGACCAAGAAATTGGTAAGAGTTGTACATGGCGGTATGCAGTTTTATAAGTCTTGTTCCATGCTATCTGGTTAGGACAAAAAATAACATTAAATATTGAAATCGTGTCCTGTTTTCATTTATATTGTAGGTTGACTACGTGCTTACACATAACCGCCGAAAACAAATGCTCTTTTTTAGTACTTTGTTAACATTTTTCCGTGGAGCCCTGTACATTTCATTCACGTAGCTATGTACTTGTTATTAATTGAGAGTGGAGAATAAATATGATTTCCCAACATCAGTGGCAGATCTTACAGCAAATTCGATTGTGAAAAATACTTTAGAATGTGCAAAAATTTCCAATCATTCTGTGCAGTGAGCATGTTGCAACGTTATGTGAGGAAAATTATTTGAAGATTTAGCTTGGGCCGAGTCTAACTGCTAAATCTTTTTGGTTATTTTAATGCTTTGTGTTAAATAAGCATGTTTGAACGGTAAAGTCCGAGGACTTCCGTCAGATGGTATAAAAGCAATTACCGTTCATTGATACAGGGCAGTCTGTCGCCGAGTGTCGAGGTATTCACATCGTTGAGATTCAACATTTTGGTCTGCATTATAGGTCCAATATAGTACATCTCTGTACTAGGGCATATTGACCGGGTTGTTTCGTTCAACATGCATGATGTGAATAGTATTGGTTGAAGCTAGGGTTGATAGGGTTTTGAGATAGTGTCTTCAGACAATTGCTGGAAACACATGCGTCTGAGACACTTCTTTCCCTCAGGTAGTTTCAGAGTAGGTGTTGAGGATAGGTTTTAGGCTAGACAGTGTTCTCAGACTATTGCTGACGAAGAGGTTCTCGCATCCTCGGGATCACATAGGTCTGAGACACTATTGTTCAGCAGCGGTTTAGTGTTGAGGGTATGTTTGAAGGCGTTTTGCTTGAGGTTTTGTTTAGATGTGATTTGTTGACTTTGTTGAGCAGAATTTGAAATTTTTAGTTGCTCAGGTTTGCTTGATGCAAGTGTGTTATTGTTTGAGGATCTGTTGAAAGTAGTTCGAAACATCATTGTTTTTCATATAGTTTTATTGCTCAGCATATGCGCTGAGATCGTGCTTGAAGTTCGTGTGTGATTGTTATGTTTCGGACTGTGACTTTTGTTTGGGTGAGTGGTTGAAACTTTAGCATCAGCTATTTTTGTCCAGGAGGTTCATTGCCCTGGGAATATTGTTATATGTTCAGCTGATTCTTATCCTGATTATTGTGTTTCACCCCAATCATTTCAGCAATCATTGAAATCATTTTGGAGCAAAGTAGCTCAGGAAAAATTTATTATATTGTTAAAACAATACATTGCCCTGACATACGTTGAAATCATTTTACGAGAAAAATTATATATATATAGGCTGAGACAAGTAGTCGGTTTTATGTGCCTTCCGCTCGGGGCACGTTACAGTTATTTGAACAACGCAAATCTGACGTTGTGTTTAGAAACATTATATGTTTACATGCCTGTAGTTCAAATAGTCAAACAAGAAATTTAGTAATACTAGAGCTAGGAAATGAAAAGTTGGTTGCACTACTTTTACATAAGTGTTCACACTCTTCAAGAGAGCGTGGGGCTACCACAGCAGCACACGCCATCGACGTATCAGATAGATGAATCAAAAGGCACGGTAGACTGATCAAGCTAAACACGGCTGTACATGGTACATATAAATAACTGTTCATTACGAGGCAGCTCAATTCGTAGATAAATGATAAATTATTGGAACAAATTCTAATTGGAATCATGTGTATACATTATATTAAGCACTATAAGCAATATCGAATTACATCATAGAAATGTATTCATCAACTGATATATTACATGTATTGCTGCTGGGATCTTAACAAATACTACAAATGTTTTACCTCAGATCATGTTTTGCAGATCTTGTGACTCTGTTCATGGCACTTGCACGTATGGTTGACTGTCAAAGTGGATCTATGTGCAAGGATCTGGATCCAATAGCTTGCCAACAAACGATGGGACAGAATAAGAGTTTGTGCGCTGATCCTGTGTTGTCCACTAACATTTGTCCGTTCACCTGTAATCTTTGTCGTAAGAACTTTTACTTTTTAGAAATATATGCTTATTGAAAGGATTGTACATGCTGGCAAACATATAGAATATATGAAAATGGAACTTTAAAAGTAACCGAACACGACAAATATGAAAATATTGCATGCCCGGTTTGATTGTGTCAGTTTATGGGGAGAAATGGAAATTAACATTACTGCCTACGCCGTCTAGCTCCGGGTTGAACGCAACTCAATATTTACATCAATAAACAGAAAAAAACATTCATTTCAAACGATGATTTGCATATTTAGCGCTGAAAATGGAACCTTCAATGCGATATTTTCAGATTTACACCATTCAATGTTCAGCGGCTTATGGTCCCCAGATAAAGGATGAGTCTGCCCTAAACGAGAAAACGATTGGCGGATCTGAATAGAATAGAAAAACTATTACAGGACTTGTGATGAGTTCTAAAACTTCAAAAGTCAAATCAGACCACGGATGTTCATCATCGGTGAAATAGTTTGCCAACATCCCGTTGTCTAAAAATTAAAATTTGCAGAAATGTTGTCCCGCTCATTCAAGAACCCTTGTGAATATATCAAACATTATTCATCAATTTTTGTTTAGTATATTCACGAGAGAATTTGCCGTATCGATAGAGATCAACCATCAAAATCAATCTCATTATTTGTAAGAAGCGTAGAAACTGATTAAAATGTTCACATAGCCTAGGCGGAAACAAACGAAGTTGTCCGACTGCATGATTGTTCACTGTTTTTCCTTTCTTTACAGCCCTCACTTGTTACAATTGTAACACAAATTATCCTGATATCAGTGGCTGCAATACCAAGACATGTGCAGCTGGCGAGGTAATTTGTGGCCTATCTAAAAACAAAATGGATTTTAAATAAAACAGTAACAACATAGGTGACGCGGATTTCCCATTCATCACCCCAACAAATATTGATGGGTTTTACTGTTCGTATGAATGGCGAAGTTGATCGGTGCTCTGGAAATGCATTTCTGGATAATTGGATATAAAACTGATTCTAAAATCTCTGTGCATAGAAGAGAAGATTTGAATATCGTACCATATATAATTAGACTTCATATTTTATCTAATGAGCATGGAACATCACCCTCTGCACTCAGATATGAACCTCTTATAATCTTACAGATATGTCAGGTGACACGGTTTCGAGGTATTGCTGGACGAGAATTCTACAGCATGGCGTGTGGTCAGAGTAATGTAAGAATCTTATCTAACGTTTTTCTCTGACTTCCACCCATACCGCTTCGTTCTTATTACATCTTTCAAATGCTGAAACGTTCTTGCAATGGTCAATTTTAAATGTTCACTGGTTCAACAGTAATTACGATTGTACAAAACACAAAAATATTGTGAGATCACAAAAAAGTTACTTGAAATACATGTACTAGATCATTTTAAATTCTTTAACTGTCGAAACACTATATTTTATTAGGCAGATGTTTTGAAGAGCTATGCATTGCAGTGTTGCCTTTGAAACAACAATGATTATAATTGGCTGAGTGTTTTCGGTTTATAGGTCTTGTTGAGTTGCTGTTAAAGCAATTATACTGACTGGCAGCGCAGTTGAGCAGTTGATTCCAATTAAAATGTCTCGCCGTTCCATTTTAAAAACAATATTGTTTGGCTGCTTTACAATAATCTACGGACATTGAAGGAATCAGAATGAAAAATCCCAAACCGGCCTCCTTCCAAGAAAATCTGCCATTAAAATCAGCGAGCACCATGAACCATCCACTTATACGGCTAACGAATGTTCTCTTCGCCGTTGTCATAGCAATACTAATTGTGTATCAGAACGGCCGAGGGCGACTGGGAAAACAACTGGGGCTATAAATTTACGTTGCTCTTATTGCAAATGTTAAACTGTAACTTGGGCAATGCGTGATCCCATTCTGCTCGGAAGCGGAAAAAAATATTGTATAGTTTACTGTGATATTTTTGAAAATCGTGTGTGAACTGATTTAATTGTTTATCTTATCTTGTAATCAGCGATTGTCACTTCTTGAATTTACAGTGAGAATTTACGTTGCTTTTAATTAAATGTGATCTTCATCTTGTAAAGGCTAAAGCAGGGTCTATTTAATTTAAATAGACCCTGGTTAAAGGTATTATTTAGGAATTTGATCTGAAATAGATCGTACGCCTAATGAGGTAACGGTTGATATCCCAAGTTATATAACTATAAACTTAAAATTATTTGGATATTTTTTTGTTGTTTTCTGTCCTATAGATTCAAAGTCCAGATACCCAATCCTGTTCCTCCGATCTATGCAATGTACCAATTACAACAACAACTACTACTACTACTACCACTACTACTCATGCAACAACGCCACAAGTAAATGGTGAGTTTATGGTTATTAACACTACTGTGTTTCCATACGCTGTCATGATGATATAGGACTGTATAAATATTTTCAGTTTGTTTTTTCTACATGTCCGGAAAAGGGGGAAGGGGAGGCGAGGTTGGACGTAGTAGTAATCCAAAATATTTAATTTTAAATAGAATTAAATCACTTTTCAGTTTGTTACTTATTGAATATCTACCACTTTATCCTAATTGTATCCTTTTTCATATACATACAGTGTATTTTTATTAGTGTAGTGTGTTGCCGCAGGGTCTATTTAATCAATTAATAGACCCTGGTTGCCGCAAAGCCTAAATCAGTAATCACTTTGCCCGTAAAGGTATCTGGTCTGCTGAAGACGCGAGACAGACAAAGTCGGGTGCAAATGAATATAGTCTGGTATCTATATTCATTTGCACCCGACTTTACACTTTACCTCCTGATCACTGGATATATAAGTCGCCCGTTAACAATCGGCGCCGAAGGCAGCCACGGAACATTGGCTTATATTCCTCACAGGTACCCATTTATACACCTGGGTGGAGAGGAGCAATGAAGGCTTAATTTCTTGCTCAAGGAAATTAGCGGCCTGGCTGAGGCTGGAACCCGGGACCCCTCGATCTCTTAGCGAGCTCTCTACCACAAAACATAAAACTATAACTTACCGATCGTTTACAAATTTTAACGAGTCAGACTTCCTCGCAGACCTAAATCTATCCAATTTAGGAAATATAGAATATTGTATTGACCCAAATGCCTCTTTAAATTGTTTGTATGATATCTTAAATAATGTTTTGTCAAAACATGCACCACTTAAATCAATACGTGTAAAGCGATTGCGCCAACCTGGTTGGTACAACGATGAAATTAAGCAAGCCAGAAAAAAGCGTGATAGGTACAAAAGCTGCAAAGACTGGACAAACTACAACATCTGGCGAAATAAATGTAACTCGTTTATTAAAGTAAACAAAAAATCATACTTTAACAAAGCCGTTCAAGATCGCAAAGATCCTAAATTCCTTTGGGATAGTATAAACTGTTGTTTAAATAATAGCGATTCGTCTTATTCCCGCCACTACTTACCATCTATGTTGCGTATAGATGATGACAACATAACAGGGAATGAAAACATTCTAAATGCACTAAATGATCATTTCGTAAGTATTTCTAAATGTTTAACAAAAAACGAAATTAAGAAAGAAAATGTTCAATACCTTAATATTTATTTAAATGTAAAACTGAAACATAAAGTTATGTAAAGATTATATATCTGTACCCATAGCTTCAATTATATACAGCAGTATTGTGCACGGTATTTTTCCAGATCAACTAAAACTTGCTAATGTTATTCCTATACACAAAGGGGGAAGTAAGGAAGATGCGAATAATTATAAACCTATTTCTATCTTTCCAACTTTATCCAAGATTTTTAAAGACATATTGCAAATCAGTTATTTTTATTTTTTCAACAAACGAATATAATTTATGAGTATCAGTCGGGGTTTAGAAAACAACACTCCTGCCAAACTGCTTTGGTGAAAATAATAGATTCTTGGTTAAAGGAAATTGATTCAGGGAAAATGATTGGAACAATATTTTTAGATTTTAAAAAAGCTTTTGATCTAGTTGACCATGACATCCTTCTTTATAAACTAAAATTATATCACTTCTCAAATAACGCTATAACTTTTTCCAAATCATACCTCTCAAACAGAAAACAGTTAATTAAAAATGGTGAAACTCGTCATATTATTTCTGGTGTACCCCAGGGCTCAATCATAGGCCCCCTTTTATTTTTATTAAACGTAAATGATTTACCGCTAAAAATTACATCAGGGGTCGATATGTATGCTGAGGACGCAACTATACACGCATCTGATTGCAAACTAGAAGTAGTACAAATGAAACTACAGTTAAGTTTAAACGAAACGCAAAAAATGGTGTTCAATAAATAACATGAACATAAACCCAATCAGAACAACATGTATGGTCATTGATTCAAAGCAAAGGATCAATAATAACCATGAATCAAATTATCTGTTGGGAATTAATTAGTAGTAGGGGGAGTAGGATATGCTTGGGTGCACTTAAGCACGAAATAGGTCAACGAACTTTTATTTCTTTTAACACCCTTCATTCATTTGAAAACCAAATGTTTAACGCCCTTCATTCATTTGAAGATCAAATGAGGTCGATAAATTATTCACAGGTAACTGTCAGCTTAGTTAATTAAATGAATTGAAAGTCTTTGAAGTACGCTTTTTCATAGCAATACATTTACATTTTCTTCATTATCGTGATAAAGTGGTGAGCAACGCATTCAGATAAGTTTAGTTTGTGAAAAACACTAACGTTTATATGAAACAAAAAAGATAGAATTTGCCAGCATTAAAGTGTACCAGAAAAAAAAGTTTTTAAATATATTCAGTTTACTTATACGTAATTTGTCATTAAGAAGAACGAGGAAATATCTTCACATAGTACGAATCTACACGTTGAATACAACTAAAGGTTAGTAAAGCGTTTGATATTCAGCTTTATGTTCTTCTTTATAACACGTAGAAACATCAATGATTTAAAGTTGTGTTAATGAAATAACACCATAATATCTGATCGGAATGATTATTTGTTATTATTATTATTACTATTATATTATTATTATTATTATTATTATTATTATTATTATTATTATTATTATTATTATTATTATTATTATTATTATTGTTAAACAGTTTTAATTTATCTTTACTACACACAACACGCGCGAGTGCACACACTGACCTTTATTTTATGAAGTCGCAAAGTTAAAGCTGTTCCGATTTGCTAAAGTTTAGTTTAAATACATTTAATTTATACAAACTACGGTTGATATCTTTAACATTTTACTGAAATGAATTGTTGAACGTTAAGTAAACATGAATTACCTCGAACAAAACTCGTTGGCGTAATAATATTACTTACAATAGAACAGTATGATCAACGTTGAATTTTAGTAGCCTTATTGCGACTTTCAAAACTGAAATTCTAAGACATTTAGACAGAATTTCAGAAAGAAAAAAACACTCATCAAAACACAATAAGGCACTTTATCTCATGTTGTCCTTTTTGCAGCTTTTCATAAGACAATATCCGAAATCCTAATCACGCGTAATAATTTCCTACTTGTTTGTAAAGTTAATTTTTATTTAACACTGATGTATTTGCTTAAATATTTTAGACACAAAATATTATGTACGCATAATGTCGGTCGCGTGTCATAAAATAGAGGTCTACATTAAGAGAGATACCTTGCGGAACATGTAAACATTAGTGTAGGTTAAAGACGTATAAATTCAGAAAGAAATGTAAGTAGTTAATTTCATGTTGACCAGTACGTGGCATTTTATGAACCTATACTGTTTCAGATGTCTTTAAACTTTCAACGTTGTCGTTGGTGTGGCGCTTCTTTCTACAATTCAGAAGATCTAACTGAACACGAAAATATTCACAGGCAACTCGATGATCTTGGACATGTAAGTTTGAAATGACGATTTCTTATTATTTTGAAACACTATTAATTGATAAGTTCCTGGAAACTCTTCATCTTTTAAACATAAAGTTTAAACGCATTTTAATCCATGTAACTTTTTTCTTTTGTCTTTCAGACATGTTCACCTATAATTCTGTGTGAAACAGCCAATAATCACCATTATTCCGGCCAACCGCATGTAAGAACTTTTTTTTTTTTATTAAGAGTGTTCACAATTTGTATTTTACATATATATGATTAAAAAGAATCTCACAAAATATGAAAAAAAAGCATGTGTTGAATACATCTAAAGAAATTGATTTAACAATATAATTATACAAGCAAACTCTTGCAGGAATCGGACTTATGTGGATTCATTAATCATTTTGCTAATCGATTTCAGGATGAGAAGGATGGTTTTATCTGTCACAAGTGTGGAAAACATTTCACTCGCACAGATAACATGAATCGTCATGTCAACACTTGCAAAGTCACAGAGCACCAGCCAAACTGCGCCGCGTCCTATTCATGCGCAAAATGCTCTAAAACATTTAGACGCATGTATAATATGGAACGCCACGAGAAAACGTGTGCTTACTCGGAACATGTCTGCCCCAAATGTAAGAAAATATGCAAATCAGATGATGGACTTAAACGTCATCTTCAGTGGCATGGCAAGTTACTAGCATCTTCGACAACAACAAACACAACAACAGCAACACCAGCGTCGCCACAATATAGATGTGATATGTACTTGCACAGTATGAGGGAACACTACGATCAGTCCGGAGGGGCTTTACAGCAGCAGCCTTATGGAGCTAATGACCTTCCTCCGTGGCATGACGATGATGATTTGCGCCGTGTATACAAAGCCAACGCTCCCATCATTCTGGAAAATCATCGACAGGGCCCCGTACAATCTGTTTTCAATTTTCCACTGACGAACACTATAAGCATTAATCAGTTGATGGGATACGTGAATGACATTTATCAGCAGCAGCAGAGGGCCTTCCGACTTAACTTAATATTCGGGGTCATTCTTCAAAACAGAGAGACGAGACAATATCGCTATTTTGTACCCTATAATAACAACGGTATACTAGAGCGACCTTTTTACATATCTAAAAGAAGAGAGACCTCCAGCGTTTCTGTTTCCAGTTTGAGCAGGAAGACATAACAACAGAACTGTTAAGAAACAGACCGGATACCAAATGGATCCCGGTGCTCATCACTAATGTCCATTATAACGTGTATAGCACCTACTACCCTCTTGGCCGCGGTGATCTTCCTGCCTATCTACTGCGAAAAGATAGCATTTACCCGCTAGTAAAAAATCGAAATAATGGCAAGCTCTATCTGGACAACCTTTGTGCTTTTAGAAGCCTAGCTTTGCATCGTGGGTACAATATTAAGTCTGTTGAACAGCCTGCCAAACAGTTCTTTAGACAGTGGGGTCAAAAAACCGATCGATCTTTTTGAAGGATTGAGTATTGAAGACTTCCCTGAATTCGAAACTTGTTTCAAAGTCAACATGGAAGTTTACAGTTTGCAAGAAGACGGTTTTGCAAGATCGGTTTACAAATCCCGGGGACAGCATGACTCTACCATGTTCTTGAATCTGTACGAAAACCATCTCAAAGATTTCAAAATGTATTCCCAGAAGTATCAATGCTCGACCTGCGATCGCCATTTTAAGAAGGCAAGAGATCTCCATCGCCATCACAAGGGATGTAGTAACAAAACCAAATATGTCTACCCCGGAGGATTTCATAAAGCCCAAGATACTATCTTTGATCAGCTGAGCGATTTTGGTATAAACGTTCCTGAAAATGAGCGCTTTTTTCCGTGGTTCATTTGCTACGACTTGGAGGCTATGTTGGAAAAAGTTCACGACCAACCAACCAACTGTCTAGAATGGACTCACAAACACGTGCCCATCAGCGTGGCAATTTGTACCAACGTCCCAGGACATACAGCACCTCTCTGCAT
>JAZAYU010000303.1:228366-303366 GCA_038501625.1 Corbicula japonica
TTAAGGTATTCGTTAATAAAAAATAAAAATTAAAAAGTGCCCACCCGCCCTTTTTTTCCCAAAATCCGGATGAGAATCTAATAATTTATTTTCTCTGGCCTTACAAGAGCGAAATCTACCAACTTTTACGTAAATTAACTTAAAAAAAGTGTCCGCCATGAGTATTGAACCCGGGGCCTCCGCTTGAGTGGCGAGAGTGTTAGCCACTACACTACAATGAACTTGTATTTTGTACTCGAAATTAACAATCAGTATCAAAGGAACTAGAAAGAAACCAGTAAGAACTAGAAATATCTACACTTTTCTTTCGTTTTACACTGTGTATTGTATGCAAGTGTTTACATGTACCTGACACACAAGAATATTTCATATAAAATTGTATTTAAGACATCAATATTGACTTAACTGGTTATTTAAATCGTAAATATGTTTTTCTCCAATACAACACCCACTAACAACCAATCGAAATAATCTATTTAATTTTTGCCTGCATAATAATAAAAATCCCACTAGATACCTCTCCACCCTGCTAGATGCCTCTCTGGTGTAAATAACGACCAATCGAAATAGTTTATTTCATTTCCCCTCTGCATAATAATTGAATACGAGTATTATTTACAACATTTCATTGGTCGAAAAACTAGGTCAAAAGTGAGCTTAGACAGCTAACACCGAAAAATAATTATATCTTAAGTAACATAATGGCAAAAAATGCTTTACAGTTATAAACTGTTTATGAATTTTAAAATTAACCAAGACATTAGTTTATTTACATTGACCTTAATATACATAGTGATATTGTTTAATTCAAGAAATCTTATAAGTTAATTTGAATTTTACAAAAATGTGTTTTACTTTTAAAACAAGTTATTGTTTTATTTCATTGTGTTTCTAAATAATATAAAATTTAGTTGATCCCTTTAAAACATGAAGAAAGGGCGCATGTACTCAAAACAGCCTCAGTATGAGCTCTGAAAAAACTCGTGCCCAAGGTTATAAAACTGAGCTTGGAAACCAGTCTCAAATCTCAAGCATCTGATTGGCTGAAATGGCGACTAGTCTCCAAACTCAGACTGGTTTCCAAACTCAGCTTTATAACCTTCAATCTCGGACTACACCAATGAATCAGACGAAGCTAATGGGTATATAAGCAGTCGGTTCTGATCTGCCAGCAAATTGCTTTCAAGATAGCACAACGAAACCGAACACATTTGAGCATTTTATTTCGTCCATGCTGATCCTAACAGTTTGAGTCCTTTATGTTTTCTCTTTCATATTTCAGGTAAAATGTTGACATACTCTACTTAAAATGGGTTTCACATTTCTGATTTAATACTTCGGTGATTGCTCATTTCCCCAAGATTGAAATAAACGAGTTGCAGGCGGTTTCCAGAACGTATGAAGTTTTATATTAAAGTGTGTTCAATATAAATCAAAAGCAGTCATATGACCTCAAAAAGCAAATCTGATATGACCCAATTTCGGGAAAGTTTATATGTTTGATGTTATTAAATGTTGTATAAAATTTGTTGTTGACAATAAAACGAAAACAATTATACTTCATATTTTTGTCATATTTCATTTCATGAAATTCTACTAATCAATTATCACAGCACCTAAATGAATGTAAATTCTCATGGCGGCCATATTGAATTTTGTTACAAGTCAATGTTTGATCGAATTTAACAAAATGAAGTAATAACAATACCAAAAACGATTAAAATTCACTTATTTACTTAACGTGAAAGGCGCGTAACGTCGTTTGGCGGAAAATTTTATACAAAATATTTCAATTTAGTTATTCATTATTTTCTATGGTATCATTGAATTTCGCACAGATGAATATTTTGCGGGAATTCATTAGTTATATAGTTTTTGATCGAATTTAACAGAATTCATATCAAACATTGGTATACATATTTTTCTATATTTAACTCTATTTATTGTCTCTGTTTAAATTTGAATATTTCCAGGATCAAATGTCAGTTTTATGTTTAACGAAGGTGAAGCACTGATTAGGCAGAGAAAGTTTAATGCATTATGGATGAACTGAGTTGGTGTTAAGTTACTTTTGGAATAATTTTTAAATAAAAAATAAATTTGTCCAATGTGTGCATACAATAATAACGCAATATTATGATACTATGTCAGATTAAATAAAATAGTTTTAGTACAGATGTTATCTCGTTTTACATTTTGAGATAGTTGTAAAACTTCTTTAAGTATCATTTCATAGGTAAGCAGTTAAAGCTGGGCAATACACTGGTATTGTCAGGGGGCAATACACTGGTATTGCCAGGGAAACAGACGTTGTTAGAATTGCGGTATTCGCACGAATTATTATGAAAAAGGTGAATTATGCATATCTGGAATGGCCACATCCAGATGACAAAGCCTCCCAACTCAACCAAAATTCCAAGAGGAAATAGAGGACATGGGTTTATAAAAAAAATCGATTTTAAAAAAAGGCAACACAAATAATGAAAGGTTACCGTCTTGAAATTGTCAGATGGATAGAAGTATCATTTTTAAACGGTATTGACACAGTATGTGTATTAAGATTACAAACTTTGTATTTGCAAACACTTCCATGGCCGCTGTTGATACATATACATTAAGAATTTTTTTTCCATCAAAAGTTGAACAAATCTATTATAATTTTCTTACTAGGCATATTCATTTCGAAATATTTACCATGATTAAAACATATTCTATTTTCTAAATATATCCTATTGAATTTTTATGTTATGCTGAGCAAAACAAATACATTGTATGTTATTCAGAGCATAATAACAGATGTTTTGCAGAGCGACTGAAAAAATATATAAGCTGAGCATATATACTCGGCAAAAAAGTTCTGCACAGTTGGACATTTTATAAAATATCTTTTTAATTTCACTAAACACAATAAAATGGTACATATCAAATAAATTAGCAATCCATAGTTAACAATGTAACAAAAATCAGAAATAAAATCCGATCACTACTTTTTAAGCAATTCATTGTTGAAGCCACTGGGGGTTACAACTCAAAAGTTGCAAAAATCGCTAGACTTATACTGAGTAAATACACCACGATGAATCCGGTATCCTCAGCGTCTTGTCACGGAATTTACCGGATGACGAATGTTCAATTGTGGAATTAGGATCCATTCGTGAACAAGAAAATTGGGTAGAACAGCGAACTGACTTGCTTCACGCGCTCTGTCTTCTTTAGAAAGACGTCTAGGTGGCAGGTGTGGTCCAACATTTGCCATTAAGGTCCAATTTACGACAATCTTCCTTGTTGACCATGAGAAATAAATTAATTTGAATAACAAACAATGCAGATCTGTCTTTCTCTAAGATTAGGTGTTGATTGAATTATTTGGTTATTTTTATACACTTAATAAACAAGATGCTTTGATTGATTAATACAGAATGAAAACTGTTCGAGTCACCACTAAACTGTGTTAACACACCTTTACGTCAATGAGTGAGACAAAGTGATATTATGTGATGTAATTAATAAAATCTTATGTTTGAGTGTTATTCTGGAAATGGCTTGGTATTAACTATTGATTACTTCCTGTTACTAGCATCACAGTGCATGACGATAATGGCATAGAACAGACAATAGTGAAATGTTGACTGATTTCATAGAATTCACACCTATACCTCGAATAAGCAAATTTTGCAACTTTTGACTGTTGACACCTCTCGTACTCAAAATGATAGTTCTCGTTTATTTACCAACAAATTTTAATTCTCTTTTTGTCTTTAACTCCGCAAACAATTAATTTTTATATAAATGTAAGTATTTATACCAGTTATTTGCTATATTATAAAATTAACGCAAAAGAGCACTTGTGTGCAGAACTTTTTTTGTTGGGTATATATATATATTTGTAATGCTGACTATGTTTATCATGCTGCGAAAAATAATAAATGTATTCTTAGCAAATAATATATGGCTGTAATGCTAAGAAAAAAACAGTTATCCAGACCAAATAATATACAGTCGAATTGCGATAACTCGAAGTCCCAAGGGACCGACGATTTACTTCGAGTTATCGCGACTTTGACTTTTCCAGAATACCATGCGAGTATTTATAAAGTAACGACGTGCAATTATTACGACACCATACGGTACGTACGTAACAAATGTTTGTGGTAAAGTTTGCTCAATAAAACAAGATAATTATGTTCTAAATTTTTTTATTACTCACTTTTATTGTCATGATTATATAGAAAAAGATCGACGAAGAAACATCATTTTAACAATGTTAACAAATATCATTGTACCAACACGAGACATACATGTATACAGCGCATCATCATTCAAATACACACAATAGCGTTACAACCTACATGCAGATATATTCACAATAAATTATGAATTAAAACAACCAGTACACATTTATTTAAGAGCAACAACAGATCATGACATGCTACAATAGAAATAGAAAGATTAGTTGTTTTCCGATCCAGGTATCCTCCCAGTTACCCGGGCCCTTCGCTGGATTACTCGGAAAAATGTATTAATAATTTTATTATTTTTCGTTATGCCGTATGCGAACTGTCGTTTGCTGATTGATACAAGCTGTAGAATACCGAATTCAGAAAATTAAAGGACGTTTTATAGAAAGAAAAATTAACAACTCCAAATGTTTGCTTGACACTAATTTGAGACAAATCACTCTTATTGTTTGCTTCACACTGATATCATTACAATGACGTGCCACTAACAACTCTTGTTGACAAGTTGGCAATAAACAAAAGACTTCGAACAACCTCGCGGGAGGTGTGAAAAACCGTGTCAGTAAATGTACTTCGAGTTATCGCGATTAAATTGTTCTTAATTCCTATTCAAGGGACATATTAAGATGTTCGAGATATCACGAATTTCGAATTATCGCGTTTCGAGTTATCGCAACTTTTTTTAGTTGAATATATAAGGAAAATTGACGGGACCGGCGGCCGACTTCGAGTTAAACCGTCATTTCGAGTTATCGGGTTTCGAGTTATCGCGATTCCACTGTATGTTATGCTTGAGCATAAATATGTTATGCTATTTCCTTCTTTCGCTTGTCAAAATTTAATGCATATCTTAATTGTGTAAATTATTGATTGATACTTAACACTGATTTGTTTTTGTAGCTCATGGTTTGTGACTGCTTAAACTCCAAAATGTAAATTTATTTAATAATTCTCTATTTAAATATACACTTTTTAATTTAAATTATCATATCCTTTTTTCTAGCATATGCACATAAATAATATGGACTAAGTAGGGCCACTGAGGGCGCATCAATCATTAACATGTTTACGAGCTAACAACAATTATAATATCTTTTTCTTACACATTGTCAACATATGCAATAAAAAAAAAAAGATTTTTCATCTGCAATTGATAAAATAAATTATTTATTAATTTTTAATTAGTGATTAACTGGTTAAACATTTAAGAAGGTTGTCACATTGTGCTAAATCGTTAAATGGGGAAAATCTGTATAAATTATTTATGATGAAGTCGTTTACAAAATCCCCTGTTACTATTAAGGTGTGTTGAATCATTACTTGTCAACGGTTGTTCGGCAACGAATGACATTACTGTCAACAAGAAAATCATGCAAAATCAGACCTTTTTGAGCGAACTTGATACACCGTTCTCCATTTGATTGCATGTAATTTAAGTTTCGTATTTCGAATACAAGATGATATAATGATAGATCATTGTCCCTTAATTAATTTGTAATACTTTTTATTGTGTCTTCGTGACATTGTAGTTATATTAAAAAATGTTAAAAACCCGTTTTAAAGCCTGGCATTTAAAGTTAAAATTTTGTAGAGCTATTAAATTGAAAAAAAAAATCCTCGGATGAACTATGTTGTGCGAAATAACAATGTTTTGAAATTTTCTTGGTAGTTTTTGGCTTTCTTGTTATTGCTGTTGTTGTTGTTTTTGTTTTTCTGTAACAATTTAATCATGCAGCAACATTAAAACGTTTTAATGTTTATATCAGTTTTAAGAATCAAAAACAGATGTATAAGTTTAAAACAGAGAACGTTCAGAACGCGACACTATATAAGTTTCTGTTGTAAAGGGACTTTACAGAGCCACAAATATAAGAAATGAGTATGTTTTATAAGATAATACAATCTTAACGACATTTTCAAGTTCAGCCAAATTTTATTCACCTTGACTGAAGATACCATTAGAGATCGTCTTGCGCAGAAAACTATAATTTTCATTTTAAAATATCAAATTGAAACAACAAAAATTATTTCTTAAATAATAATATTTTAAAATAAATAAATAAACAGCAGAAATGAGGTTATTTCCAAAACTAAAACGTTATTTTCCAAATTGATTACGTTAATATCTGATTTACTCGATACAACAAAAGGAAGGTTTGCGGTTATATTTACAAATAACACACACGAAAAAAATATAGAAAGTACCATGAGCGTATTGCAGATATTACTGTGTCGACTCTGTATGCAATTAGGAAAAATTAAAACAAATAAGCTAGGATTGTCGTCAATACCAAAGCAAGATTCGACGTGGTAAGTTTTGATCTGGTACACCAACAAACAACAGTCAAACCTGTATTAAGCAGCCACCCAAGGAGGTAACAAAAAGTGGCTGCTTAAAACAGGTAGCTGTTAAAGACAGGTAAAAATTAGAACAAAACGTCAGTTCAAGACATTTTCATTTTGGCTGTTTAAGACAGGTGGTTGCTGAATGCAGGTGGCTGCTAAGGCAGGTTCAACTGTATCTATCCGGCGAATGTTTGGGCCAGTTTCATTGACATTAAAGAAATATGATGCAGTTTAAATTGAGGAAGCCAGACAGGTTTGTATGCTTTCTGGGATTGCCAAATCTAGGATGTGAATTTCTTAACCATGTTCTAAGTAGACAATAGTTGAATGAGAAAAATGGCATGTAATGCTTTGTAGCATTTTCAAAACTGTCAACGATTTATGTAAAATAGAAAATATTGCTGTTTTAGATAACGAAATGGAATGGGAAAGAATCTGGTTATATTTGTCTATGCCTAAACTAGAACCAGCGGGTTTATTGTTCACAATGAATCACTGTCTATAAAAATGGCTACAATACTTAAAAAGTTTTTCTGAATGCTGTGGAAGTAAACACTAGTATTTATGTAAATACAGCAATATTGAAAGACTGAAATGAAATGTAGTTACAAAGGCATTATTTACAGTTTCAGAAGACCGGTGAATTTCAACATCTTATACTCAAATGTAGAAAGAAAATCAAGCCTGTCAGAGAGTAGCTTACAAAAAACTTTCCAAGCCGGTTACCCATCGGATTCTTATTTTCGTTGTATGTGGTGTTTATTTTAAAATTGATCATGTCATCGGTCTTTTGATTTATTATAAGACATTTTCTCAAGTTCCCATATCATCAGCTAATTATTAATTTTAATTCTTAACGAAATAAAAAGGAAACTATACATAAGTTATAAAAGGCTGGCAAGAATCCAGACTAACAAGTACATGGTTGCTTATACAAATAGAATACTTAAATAGTATGCAAACTGAAGGATCGTACCATTCGACTTGCGTGTGTAAATAATATCACGCGTGACAGAACCTAAAGACTGCATATTGTCATTATGTTTCTATTATTATATACCCTTCTTGGTCAAAACAAAATTAATTTTCTTTTGCATGCAACATTGTCGAGTTGATGGCTGGGTTGAATTTAGTTCTCCAACGAAACTTGCACTTGTTTGTTTATATACGAATCTGCTAGTATATAAACCTGGTTTTAACCCCCAGTGGCAAATGGTGCAAATTGTTTTGCCACATACCGTTCTAAGGCGGTAACCTATAGGATTCTCATTTTAAATTTTCGTTAATTGTTTCTGGTGTCTATTTTGAAATTGATCACTTAATATGTTCTCTTTTCTTTCTACTTTTTCGTTGTGTATAGAGACAGGGTCTTCTAAATGTGATTATTCCAGGAATGCATTTTTTTTCACTCTTTCGCCTAACAACCTCCTTTGCGTTTGTTATTATATATTATAGAAGGAGAGTGAAAACTTTTGTTACCTTCATCTTTTATCTAATCTATTTATTGCTTTATTTTTGAAATCGATCACTTTATATGGGGCGCGTCACGGGAAAAGGTACATTTGGACATATTTTGTTACATTTTAGTAATTACTATATTTGGAAAGAAAGTACAACTATCTTTTAGTTTCTCATGACTAAGAAGTTATTTTCTTACTCATTTTGACAATAAAATGATATTTTTACCGCGAAATGCATAATAATTATTGCCGTCTGCTAAACTTTATGACGTCAATTCAAGGATTAACGTCAACTGTCTGAAGGTACCTTTTCCCGTGACACGCCCCATATGTTCTCTTTTCTTCTTTACAGTTTGGCTGTGCGGAGAAGCTGTGTCTTCTGGGTGTGGTCACAAAGGACATTTTTGTTTTAACTCTACATTTTGGCTGTGCGGAGAAGCTGTGTCTTCTGGATGTGGTCACAAAGGATATTCATGTTTTAACTCTACAGTTTGGCTGTGTGGAGAAACTGTGTCTTCTGGATGTGGTCACAAAGGATATTCATGTTTTAACTCTACAGTTTGGCTGTGTGGAGAAGCTGTGTCTTCTGGATGTGGTCACAAAGGATATTCATGTTTTAACTCTACAGTTTGGCTGTGTGGAGAAACTGTGTCTTCTGGATGTGGTCACAAAGGATATTCATGTTTTAACTCTACAGTTTGGCTGTGTGGAGAAGCTGTGTCTTCTCGATGTGGTCACAAAGGATATTCATGTTTTAACTCTACAGTTTGGCTGTGTGGAGAAGCTGTGTCTTCTGGATGTGGTCACAAAGGATATTCATGTTCTAACTCTACAGTTTGGCTGTGCGGAGAAACTTTTTTTGTTGGGTATATATATATATTTGTAATGCTGACTATATTTATCATGCTGCGAAAAATAATAAATGTATTCTTAGCAAATAATATATGGCTGTAATGCTAAGAAAAAAAACAGTTATCCAGACCAAATAATATACAGTCGAATTGCGATAACTCGAAGTCCCAAGGGACCGACGATTTACTTCGAGTTATCGCGACTTTTACTTTTCCAGAATACCATGCGAGTATTTATAAAGTAACGACGTGCAATTATTACGACACCATACGGTACGTACGTAACAAATGTTTGTGGTAAAGTTTGCTCAATAAAACAAGATAATTATGTTCTAAATTTTTTTATTACTCACTTTTATTGTCATGATTATATAGAAAAAGATCGACGAAGAAACATCATTTTAACAATGTTAACAAATATCATTGTACCAACACGAGACATACATGTATACAGCGCATCATCATTCAAATACACACAATAGCGTTACAACCTACATGCAGATATATTCACAATAAATTATGAATTAAAACAACCAGTACACATTTATTTAAGAGCAACAACAGATCATGACATGCTACAATAGAAATAGAAAGATTAGTTGTTTTCCGATCCAGGTATCCTCCCAGTTACCCGGGCCCTTCGCTGGATTACTCGGAAAAATGTATTAATAATTTTATTATTTTTCGTTATGCCGTATGCGAACTGTCGTTTGCTGATTGATACAAGCTGTAGAATACCGAATTCAGAAAATTAAAGGACGTTTTATAGAAAGAAAAATTAACAACTCCAAATGTTTGCTTGACACTAATTTGAGACAAATCACTCTTATTGTTTGCTTCACACTGATATCATTACAATGACGTGCCACTAACAACTCTTGTTGACAAGTTGGCAATAAACAAAAGACTTCGAACAACCTCGCGGGAGGTGTGAAAAACCGTGTCAGTAAATGTACTTCGAGTTATCGCGATTAAATTGTTCTTAATTCCTATTCAAGGGACATATTAAGATGTTCGAGATATCACGAATTTCGAATTATCGCGTTTCGAGTATCGCAACTTTTTTTAGTTGAATATATAAGGAAAATTGACGGGACCGGCGGCCGACTTCGAGTTAAACCGTCATTTCGAGTTATCGGGTTTCGAGTTATCGCGATTCCACTGTATGTTATGCTTGAGCATAAATATGTTATGCTATTTCCTTCTTTCGCTTGTCAAAATTTAATGCATATCTTAATTGTGTAAATTATTGATTGATACTTAACACTGATTTGTTTTTGTAGCTCATGGTTTGTGACTGCTTAAACTCCAAAATGTAAATTTATTTAATAATTCTCTATTTAAATATACACTTTTTAATTTAAATTATCATATCCTTTTTTCTAGCATATGCACATAAATAATATGGACTAAGTAGGGCCACTGAGGGCGCATCAATCATTAACATGTTTACGAGCTAACAACAATTATAATATCTTTTTCTTACACATTGTCAACATATGCAATAAAAAAAAAAAAGATTTTTCATCTGCAATTGATAAAATAAATTATTTATTAATTTTTAATTAGTGATTAACTGGTTAAACATTTAAGAAGGTTGTCACATTGTGCTAAATCGTTAAATGGGGAAAATCTGTATAAATTATTTATGATGAAGTCGTTTACAAAATCCCCTGTTACTATTAAGGTGTGTTGAATCATTACTTGTCAACGGTTGTTCGGCAACGAATGACATTACTGTCAACAAGAAAATCATGCAAAATCAGACCTTTTTGAGCGAACTTGATACACCGTTCTCCATTTGATTGCATGTAATTTAAGTTTCGTATTTCGAATACAAGATGATATAATGATAGATCATTGTCCCTTAATTAATTTGTAATACTTTTTATTGTGTCTTCGTGACATTGTAGTTATATTAAAAAATGTTAAAAACCCGTTTTAAAGCCTGGCATTTAAAGTTAAAATTTTGTAGAGCTATTAAATTGAAAAAAAAATCCTCGGATGAACTATGTTGTGCGAAATAACAATGTTTTGAAATTTTCTTGGTAGTTTTTGGCTTTCTTGTTATTGCTGTTGTTGTTGTTTTTGTTTTTCTGTAACAATTTAATCATGCAGCAACATTAAAACGTTTTAATGTTTATATCAGTTTTAAGAATCAAAAACAGATGTATAAGTTTAAAACAGAGAACGTTCAGAACGCGACACTATATAAGTTTCTGTTGTAAAGGGACTTTACAGAGCCACAAATATAAGAAATGAGTATGTTTTATAAGATAATACAATCTTAACGACATTTTCAAGTTCAGCCAAATTTTATTCACCTTGACTGAAGATACCATTAGAGATCGTCTTGCGCAGAAAACTATAATTTTCATTTTAAAATATCAAATTGAAACAACAAAAATTATTTCTTAAATAATAATATTTTAAAATAAATAAATAAACAGCAGAAATGAGGTTATTTCCAAAACTAAAACGTTATTTTCCAAATTGATTACGTTAATATCTGATTTACTCGATACAACAAAAGGAAGGTTTGCGGTTATATTTACAAATAACACACACGAAAAAAATATAGAAAGTACCATGAGCGTATTGCAGATATTACTGTGTCGACTCTGTATGCAATTAGGAAAAATTAAAACAAATAAGCTAGGATTGTCGTCAATACCAAAGCAAGATTCGACGTGGTAAGTTTTGATCTGGTACACCAACAAACAACAGTCAAACCTGTATTAAGCAGCCACCCAAGGAGGTAACAAAAAGTGGCTGCTTAAAACAGGTAGCTGTTAAAGACAGGTAAAAATTAGAACAAAACGTCAGTTCAAGACATTTTCATTTTGGCTGTTTAAGACAGGTGGTTGCTGAATGCAGGTGGCTGCTAAGGCAGGTTCATCTGTATCTATCCGGCGAATGTTTGGGCCAGTTTCATTGACATTAAAGAAATATGATGCAGTTTAAATTGAGGAAGCCAGACAGGTTTGTATGCTTTCTGGGATTGCCAAATCTAGGATGTGAATTTCTTAACCATGTTCTAAGTAGACAATAGTTGAATGAGAAAAATGGCATGTAATGCTTTGTAGCATTTTCAAAACTGTCAACGATTTATGTAAAATAGAAAATATTGCTGTTTTAGATAACGAAATGGAATGGGAAAGAATCTGGTTATATTTGTCTATGCCTAAACTAGAACCAGCGGGTTTATTGTTCACAATGAATCACTGTCTATAAAAATGGCTACAATACTTAAAAAGTTTTTCTGAATGCTGTGGAAGTAAACACTAGTATTTATGTAAATACAGCAATATTGAAAGACTGAAATGAAATGTAGTTACAAAGGCATTATTTACAGTTTCAGAAGACCGGTGAATTTCAACATCTTATACTCAAATGTAGAAAGAAAATCAAGCCTGTCAGAGAGTAGCTTACAAAAAACTTTCCAAGCCGGTTACCCATCGGATTCTTATTTTCGTTGTATGTGGTGTTTATTTTAAAATTGATCATGTCATCGGTCTTTTGATTTATTATAAGACATTTTCTCAAGTTCCCATATCATCAGCTAATTATTAATTTTAATTCTTAACGAAATAAAAAGGAAACTATACATAAGTTATAAAAGGCTGGCAAGAATCCAGACTAACAAGTACATGGTTGCTTATACAAATAGAATACTTAAATAGTATGCAAACTGAAGGATCGTACCATTCGACTTGCGTGTGTAAATAATATCACGCGTGACAGAACCTAAAGACTGCATATTGTCATTATGTTTCTATTATTATATACCCTTCTTGGTCAAAACAAAATTAATTTTCTTTTGCATGCAACATTGTCGAGTTGATGGCTGGGTTGAATTTAGTTCTCCAACGAAACTTGCACTTGTTTGTTTATATACGAATCTGCTAGTATATAAACCTGGTTTTAACCCCCAGTGGCAAATGGTGCAAATTGTTTTGCCACATACCGTTCTAAGGCGGTAACCTATAGGATTCTCATTTTAAATTTTCGTTAATTGTTTCTGGTGTCTATTTTGAAATTGATCACTTAATATGTTCTCTTTTCTTTCTACTTTTTCGTTGTGTATAGAGACAGGGTCTTCTAAATGTGATTATTCCAGGAATGCATTTTTTTCACTCTTTCGCCTAACAACCTCCTTTGCGTTTGTTATTATATATTATAGAAGGAGAGTGAAAACTTTTGTTACCTTCATCTTTTATCTAATCTATTTATTGCTTTATTTTTGAAATCGATCACTTTATATGGGGCGCGTCACGGGAAAAGGTACATTTGGACATATTTTGTTACATTTTAGTAATTACTATATTTGGAAAGAAAGTACAACTATCTTTTAGTTTCTCATGACTAAGAAGTTATTTTCTTACTCATTTTGACAATAAAATGATATTTTTACCGCGAAATGCATAATAATTATTGCCGTCTGCTAAACTTTATGACGTCAATTCAAGGATTAACGTTAACTGTCTGAAGGTACCTTTTCCCGTGACACGCCCCATATGTTCTCTTTTCTTCTTTACAGTTTGGCTGTGCGGAGAAGCTGTGTCTTCTGGATGTGGTCACAAAGGATATTCATGTTTTAACTCTACATTTTGGCTGTGCGGAGAAGCTGTGTCTTCTGGATGTGGTCACAAAGGATATTCATGTTTTAACTCTACAGTTTGGCTGTGTGGAGAAACTGTGTCTTCTGGATGTGGTCACAAAGGATATTCATGTTTTAACTCTACAGTTTGGCTGTGTGGAGAAGCTGTGTCTTCTGGATGTGGTCACAAAGGATATTCATGTTTTAACTCTACAGTTTGGCTGTGTGGAGAAACTGTGTCTTCTGGATGTGGTCACAAAGGATATTCATGTTTTAACTCTACAGTTTGGCTGTGTGGAGAAGCTGTGTCTTCTCGATGTGGTCACAAAGGATATTCATGTTTTAACTCTACAGTTTGGCTGTGTGGAGAAGCTGTGTCTTCTGGATGTGGTCACAAAGGATATTCATGTTCTAACTCTACAGTTTGGCTGTGCGGAGAAGCTGTGTCTTCTGGATGTGGTCACAAAGGATATTCATGTTTTAACTCTACAGTTTGGCTGTGCGGAGAAGCTGTGTCTTCTGGATGTGGTCACAAAGGATATTCATGTTTTAACTCTACAGTTTGGCTGTGCGGAGAAGCTGTGTCTTCTGGGTGTGGTCACAAAAGATATTCATGTTTTAACTCTACAGTTTGGCTGTGTGGAGAAGCTGTGTCTTCTGGATGTGGTCACAAAGGATATTCAAGTTTTAACTCTACAGTTTGGCTGTGCGGAGAAGCTGTGTCTTCTGGATGTGGTCACAAAGGATATTCATGTTTTAACTCTACAGTTTGGCTGTGCGGAGAAGCTGTGTCTTCTGGATGTGGTCACAAAGGATATTCATGTTTTAACTCTACAGTTTGGCTGTGTGGAGAAGCTGTGTCTTCTGGATGTGGTCACAAAGGATATTCATGTTTTAACTCTACAGTTTGGCTGTGCGGAGAAGCTGTGTCTTCTGGATGTGGTCACAAAGGATATTCATGTTTCAACTCTACAGTTTGGCTGTGTGGAGAAGCTGTGTCTTCTGGATGTGGTCACAAAGGATATTCAAGTTTTAACTCTACAGTTTGGCTGTGCGGAGAAGCTGTGTCTTCTGGATGTGGTCACAAAGGATATTCATGTTTTAACTCTACAGTTTGGCTGTGTGGAGAAGCTGTGTCTTCTTGATGTGGTCACAAAGGATATTCATGTTTTAACTCTACAGTTTGGCTATGTGGAGAAGCTGTGTCTTCTGGATGTGGTCACAAAGGATATTCATGTTTTAACTCTACAGTTTGGCTGTGCGGAGAAGCTGTGTCTTCTGGATGTGGTCACAAAGGATATTCATGCTTTAACTCTACAGTTTGGCTGTGCGGAGAAGCTGTGTCTTCTGGATGTGGTCACAAATGATATTAATGTTTTAACTCAACAGTTTGGCTATGCGGTGAAGCTGTGTCTTCTGGATGTGGTCACAAAGGATATTCATGTTTTAACTCTACAGTTTGGCTGTGCGGAGAAGCTGTGTCTTCTTGATGTGGTCACAAAGGCTATTGATGTTTTAACTCTACAGTTTGGCTATGCGGTGAAGTTGTGTCTTCTGGATGTGGTCACAAAGGATATTCATGTTTTAACTCTACAGTTTGGCTGTGTGGAGAAGCTGTGTCTTCTGGATGTGGTCACAAAGGATATTCAAGTTTTAACTCTACAGTTTGGCTGTGCGGAGAAGCTGTGTCTTCTGGGTGTGGTCACAAAGGATATTCATATTTTCACCTTACAGTTTGGCTGTGTGGAGAAACTGTGTCTTCTTGATGTGGTCACAAAGGATATTCATGTTTTAACTCTACAGTTTGGCTGTGCGGAGAAGCTGTGTCTTCTGGATGTGGTCACAAAGAATATTCATGTTTTAACTCTACATTTTGGCTGTGCGGAGAAACTGTGTCTTCTCGATGTGGTCACAAAGGATATTCATGTTTTAACTCTACAGTTTGGCTGTGCGGAGAAGCTGTGTCTTCTCGATGTGGTCACAAAGGATATTCATGTTTTAACTCTACATTTTGGCTGTGCGGAGAAGCTGTGTCTTCTGGATGTGGTCACAAAGAATATTCATGTTTTAACTCTACATTTTGGCTGTGCGGAGAAACTGTGTCTTCTCGATGTGGTCACAAAGGATATTCATGTTTTAACTTTACAGTTTGGCTGTGCGGAGAAGCTGTGTCTTCTGGGTGTGGTCACAAAGGATATTCATGTTTTAACTCTACAGTTTGGCTGTGCGGAGAAGCTGTGTCTTCTGGATGTGGTCACAAAGGACATTTTTGTTTTAACTCTACAGTTTGGCTGTGTGGAGAAGCTGTGTCTTCTGGATGTGGTCACAAAGGACATTTTTGTTTTAACTCTACAGTTTGGCTGTGTGGAGCAGCTGTGTTTTTAGGGTGTGGTCACAAAGGATATTCATGTTTTAAATCTACAGTTTGGCTGTGCGTAGAAGCTGTGTCTTCTGGATGTGGTCACAAAGGATATTCATGTTTTAACTCTACAGTTTGGCTGTGTGGAGAAGCTGTGTCTTCTCGATGTGGTCACAAAGGATATTCATGTTTTAACTCTACAGTTTGGCTGTGCGGAGAAACTGTGTCTTCTGGATGTGGTCACCAAGGATATTCATGTTTCAACTCTACAGTTTGGCTGTGTGGAGAAGCTGTGTCTTCTGGATGTGGTCACAAAGGATATTCATGTTTTAACTCTACAGTTTGGCTGTGCGGAGAAGCTGTGTCTTCTGGATGTGGTCACAAAGGATATTCATGTTCTAACTCTACAGTTTGGCTGTGCGGAGAAGCTGTGTCTTCTGGATGTGGTCACAAATGATATTCATGTTTTAACTCTACAGTTTGGCTGTGCGGAGAAGCTGTGTCTTCTGGATGTGGTCACAAAGGATATTCATGTTTTAACTCTACAGTTTGGCTTTGTGGAGAAGCTGTGTCTTCTGGATGTGGTCACAAAGGACATTTTTGTTTTGACTCTACAGTTTGGCTGTGAGGAGAAGCTGTGTTTTTAGGGTGTGGTCACAAAGGATATTCATGTTTTAACTCTACAGTTTGGCTGTGTGGAGAAGCTGTGTCTTCTGGATGTGGTCACAAAGGATATTCAAGATTTAACTCTACAGTTTGGCTGTGCGGAGAAGCTGTGTCTTCTGGATGTGGTCACAAAGGATATTCATGTTCTAACTCTACAGTTTGGCTGTGCGGAGAAGCTGTGTCTTCTGGATGTGGTCACAAAGGAATATCATGTTTTAACTCTACAGTTTGGCTGTGCGGAGAAGCTGTGTCTTCTGGATGTGGTCACAAAGGATATTCATGTTTTAACTCTACAGTTTGGCTGTGCGGAGAAGCTGTGTCTTCTGGATGTGGTCACAAAGGACATTTTTGTTTTAACTCTACAGTTTGGCTGTGTGGAGAAGCTGTGTCTTCTGGATGTGGTCACAAAGGACATTTTTGTTTTAACTCTACAGTTTGGCTGTGTGGAGAAGCTGTGTTTTTAGGGTGTGGTCACAAAGGATATTCATGTTTTAACTCTACAGTTTGGCTTTGTGGAGAAGCTGTGTCTTCTGGATGTGGTCACAAAGGATATTCATGTTTTAACTCTACAGTTTGGCTGTGCGGAGAAGCTGTGTCTTCTGGATGTGGTCACAATGGATATTTATGTTTTAACTCTACAGTTTGGCTGTGCGGAGAAGCTGTGTCTTCTGGATGTGGTCACAAAGGATATTCATGTTTTAACTCTACAGTTTGGCTTTGTGGAGAAGCTGTGTCTTCTGTATGTGGTCACAAAGGATATTCATGTTTTAACTCTACAGTTTGGCTGTGTGGAGAAGCTGTGTTTTTAGGGTGTGGTCACAAAGGATATTCATGTTTTAACTCTACAGTTTGGCTTTGTGGAGAAGCTGTGTCTTCTGGATGTGGTCACAAAGGATATTCAAGTTTTAACTCTACAGTTTGGCTGTGTGGAGAAGCTGTGTCTTCTGGATGTGGTCACAAACGATATTCATGTTTTAACTCTACAGTTTGGCTGTGCGGAGAAGCTGTGTCTTCTGGATGCGGTCACAAAGGATATTCATGTTTTAACTCTACAGTTTGGCTGTGCGGAGAAGCAGTGTCTTCTGGGTGTGGTCACAAAGGATATTCATGTTTTAACTCTACAGTTTGGCTGTGCGGAGAAGCTGTGTCTTCTGGGTGTGGTTACAAAGGATATTCATGTTTTAACTCTACAGTTTGGCTTTGTGGAGGAGCTGTGTCTTCTGGATGTGGTCACAAAGGACATTTTTGTTTTAACTCTACAGTTTGGCTGTGTGGAGAAGCTGTGTTTTTAGGGTGTGGTCACAAAGGATATTCATGTTTTAACTCTACAGTTTGGCTTTGTGGAGAAGCTGTGTCTTCTTGATGTGGTCACAAAGGATATTCATGTTTTAACTCTACAGTTTGGCTGTGCGGAGAAGCTGTGTCTTCTGGATGTGGTCACAAAGGATATTCATGTTTTAACTCTACAGTTTGGCTGTGCGGAGAAACTGTGTCTTCTGGATGTGGTCACCAAGGATATTCATGTTTTAACTCTACAGTTTGGCTGTGCGGAGAAGCTGTGTCTTCTGGATGTGGTCACAAAGGATATTCATGTTTTAACTCTACAGTTTGGCTGTGCGGAGAAGCTGTGTCTTCTGGATGTGGTCACAAAGGATATTCATGTTTTAACTCTACAGTTTGGCTGTGCGGAGAAGCTGTGTCTTCTGGATGTGGTCACAAAGGATATTCATGTTTTAACTCTACAGTTTGGCTGTGCGGAGAAGCTGTGTCTTCTGGATGTGGTCACAAAGGATATTCATGTTTTAACTCTACAGTTTGGCTGTGCGGAGAAGCTGCGTCTTCTGGATGTGGTCACAAAGGATATTCAGGTTTTAACTCTACAGTTTGGCTGTGCGGAGAAGCTGCGTCTTCTGGATGTGGTCACAAAGGATATTCATGTTTTAACTCTACAGTTTGGCTTTGTGGAGAAGCTGTGTCTTCTGGATGTGGTCACAAAGGACATTTTTGTTTTAACTCTACAGTTTGGCTGTGTGGAGAAGCTGTGTTTTTAGGGTGTGGTCACAAAGGATATTCATGTTTTAACTCTACAGTTTGGCTGTGTGGAGAAGCTGTGTTTTTTGGGTGTGGTCACAAAGGATATTCATGTTTTAACTCTACAGTTTGGCTGTGCGGAGAAGCTGTGTCTTCTGGATGTGGTCACAAAGGATATTCATGTTTTAACTCTACAGTTTGGCTGTGCGGAGAAACTGTGTCTTCTGGATGTGGTCACAAAGGATATTCATGTTTTAACTCTACAGTTTGGCTGTGCGGAGAAACTGTGTCTTCTGGGTGTGGTCACAAAGGATATTCATGTTTTAACTCTACAGTTTGGCTGTGTGGAGAAGCTGTGTCTTCTGGGTGTGGTCACCAAGGATATTCATGTTTTAACTCTACAGTTTGGCTATGCGGAGAAGCTGTGTCTTCTGGGTGTGGTCACAAAGGATATTCATGTTTTAACTCTACAGTTTGGCTGTGCGGAGAAGCTGTGTCTTCTGGATGTGGTCACAAAGGATATTCATGTTTTAACTCTACAGTTTGGCTGTGCGGAGAAGCTGTGTCTTCTGGATGTGGTCACCAAGGATATTCATGTTTTAACTCTACAGTTTGGCTGTGTGGAGAAGCTGTGTCTTCTGGATGTGGTCACAAAGGATATTCATGTTCTAACTCTACAGTTTGGCTGTGCGGAGAAGCTGTGTCTTCTGGATGTAGTCACAAAGGATATTCATGTTTTAACTCTACAGTTTGGCTGTGCGGAGAAGCTGCGTCTTCTGGATGTGGTCACAAAGGATATTCATGTTTTAACTCTACAGTTTGGCTGTGCGGAGAAGCTGCGTCTTCTGGATGTGGTCACAAAGGATATTCATGTTTTAACTCTACAGTTTGGCTTTGTGGAGAAGCTGTGTCTTCTGGATGTGGTCACAAAGGACATTTTTGTTTTAACTCTACAGTTTGGCTGTGTGGAGAAGCTGTGTTTTTAGGGTGTGGTCACAAAGGATATTCATGTTTTAACTCTACAGTTTGGCTGTGTGGAGAAACTGTGTCTTGTTGATGTGGTCACAAAGGATATTCATGTTTTAACTCTACAGTTTGGCTTTGTGGAGAAGCTGTGTCTTCTGGGTGTGGTCACAAAGGATATTCATGTTTTAACTCTACAGTTTGGCTGTGTGGAGAAGCTGTGTTTTTAGGGTGTGGTCACAAAGGATATTCATGTTTTTACTCTACAGTTTGGCTTTGTGGAGAAGCTGTGTCTTCTTGATGTGGTCACAAAGGATATTCATGTTTTAACTCTACAGTTTGGCTGTGCGGAGAAGCTGTGTCTTCTGGATGTGGTCACAAAGGATATTCATGTTTTAACTCTACAGTTTGGCTGTGCGGAGAAACTGTGTCTTCTGGATGTGGTCACAAAGGATATTCAAGTTTTAACTCTACAGTTTGGCTGTGCGGAGAAGCTGTGTCTTCTGGATGTGGTCACCAAGGATATTCATGTTTTAACTCTACAGTTTGGCTATGTGGAGAAGCTGTGTCTTCTGGGTGTGATCACAAAGGATATTCATGTTTTAACTCTACATTTTGGCTGTGTGGAGAAGCTGTGTCTTCTGGATGTGGTCACAAAGGATATTCATGTTTCAACTCTACAGTTTGGCTTTGCGGAGAAGCTGTGTCTTCTGGGTGTGGTCACAAAGGATATTCATGTTTCAACTCTACAGTTTGGCTGTGCGGAGAAGCTGTGTCTTCTGGATGTGGTCACAAAGGATATTCATGTTTCAACTCTACATTTTGGCTGTGCAGAGAAGCTGTGTCTTCTTGATGCGGTCACAAAGGATATTCATGTTTTAACTCTACAGTTTGGCTGTGTGGAGAAGCTGTGTCTTCTGGATGTGGTCACAAAGGACATTTTTGTTTTAACTCTACAGTTTTGCTGTGTGGAGAAGCTGTGTCTTCTGGATGTGGTCACAAAGGATATTTATCTTTTAACTCTACAGTTTTGCTGTGTTGAGAAGCTGTGTCTTCTGGATGTGGTCACAAAGGATATTCATGTTTTACCTTTACATTTTGGCTGTGCGGAGAAGCTGTGTCTTCTGAGTGTGGTCACAAAGGATATTCATGTTTTAACTCTACAGTTTGGCTGTGTGGAGAAGCTGTGTCTTCTGGGTGTGGTCACAAAGGATATTCATCTTTTAACTCTACATTTTGGCTGTGCGGAGAAGCTGTGTCTTCTGGGTGTGGTCACAAAGGATATTCATGTTTTAACTCTACAGTTTGGCTGTGTGGAGAAGCTGTGTCTTCTGGGTGTGGTCACAAAGGATATTCATGTTTTAACTCTACAGTTTGGCTGTGTGGAGAAGCTGTGTCTTCTGGATGTGGTCACAAAGGATATTCATGTTTCAACTCTACAGTTTGGCTGTGTGGAGAAGCTGTGTCTTCTGGGTGTGGTCACAAAGGATATTCATGTTCTAACTCTACAGTTTGGCTGTGTGGAGAAGCTGTGTCTTCTGGGTGTGGTCACAAAGGATATTCATGTTTTAACTCTACAGTTTGGCTGTGTGGAGAAGCTGTGTCTTCTGGGTGTGGTCACAAAGGATATTCATGTTTTAACTCTACAGTTTGGCTGTGTGGAGAAGCTGTGTCTTCTTGATGTGATCACAAAGGATATTCATGTTTTAACTCTACATTTTGGCTGTGTGGAGAAGCTGTGTCTTCTGGGTGTGGTCACAAAGGATATTCATGTTTTAACTCTACAGTTTGGCTGTGTGGAGAAGCTGTGTCTTCTGGGTGTGGTCACAAGGGATATTCATGTTTTAACTCTACAGTTTGGCTGTGTGGAGAAGATGTGTCTTCTGGGTGTGGTCACAAAGGATATTCATGTTTTAACTCTACAGTTTGGCTATGCGGAGAAGCTGTGTCTTCTGTATGTGGTCACAATGGATATTCATGTTTTAACTCTACAGTTTGGCTGTGTGGAGAAGCTGTGTCTTCTTGATGTGGTCACAAAGGATATTCATGTTTTAACTCTACACTTTGGCTGTGTGGAGAAGCTGTGTCTTCTGGATGTGGTCACAAAGGATATTCATGTTTTAACTCTACAGTTTGGCTGTTTGGAGAAGCTGTGTCTTCTTGATGTGGTCACAAAGGATATTCATGTTCTAACTCTACAGTTTGGCTATGCGGTGAAGCTGTGTCTTCTGGATGTGGTCACAAAGGATATTCATGTTTTAACTCTACAGTTTGGCTATGCGGTGAAGCTGTGTCTTCTGGATGTGGTCACAAAGGATATTCATGTTTTAACTCTACAGTTTGGCTATGCGGTGAAGCTGTGTCTTCTGGATGTGGTCACAAAGGATATTCATGTTCTAACTCTACAGTTTGGCTATGTGGAGAAGCTGTGTGTTCTGGATGTGGTCACAAAGGATATTCATGTTCTAACTCTACAGTTTGGCTGTGTGGAGAAGCTGTGTCTTCTTGATGTGGTCACAAAGGATATTCATGTTTTAACTCTACAGTTTGGCTTTGTGGAGAAGCTGTGTCTTCTGGATGTGGTCACAAAGGATATTCATGTTTTAACTCTACAGTTTGGCTGTGTGGAGAAGCTGTGTCTTCTTGATGTGGTCACCAAGGATATTCATGTTTTAACTCTACAGTTTGGCTTTGTGGAGAAGCTGTGTCTTCTGGATGTGGTCACAAAGGATATTCATGTTTTAACTCTACAGTTTGGCTGTGTGGAGAAGCTGTGTCTTCTGGATGTGGTCACAAAGGATATTCATGTTTTAACTTTTTTTTCGCCTAACAACCTCCTCTGCGTTTGCTATAGTCGATGCTTGAAAACCTTGGTTCCCTTTGTTTGTTTTTGCCGGTTGGTGGCTGTGAAAGGTCATGCCGTACTTTCAATCAGTGCTGTTATTAACTACGTACTTTGATGTCATGCTGTAATGATAACGTATATAATGTATATCAGGGCTATCCGATCAACCTTTTTTTTTTGGGGGGGGGATGGGGGGGGGGGGTTTGTCCCGGTTAGCTCAATAGGTTGTGTGGTCGGAATTGCAGGGCCTGGCGCTGTCGCCATGACGGTGCGTGTTCGCTCCCAGATAGACGCAATATCATTAGAGGTCCTTTGAGCATGGTACTTTCTTAGTCAGTATTGAGTTGCGCTAATGGCGTCAACATAAAAATGCGTTTCCATGAACAGGGCAAATCGAGCCGGATGTAGTTTTCTACTTGTCGTGTTCGGCGGCTTTCCAAGATCCATAATATAAGAGAAAAGAAAAAAAGAAAAAAAGACTGAATCAGTTTCACAGCAGCGTTATTCTGCCGTGTGACGGCTGTATAAATGTCTCTCCTTTCATTCAGTCAATGCTTTTATCAATAAAGCCTTTTGAAGGCATGTTGGCAAAAATATACTCTTTTCTGCACACTTGGACATTTTATAATATATCTTTTTTATTTCACCAAACACAACAAAATAATACATATCAAATAAAACAGCAATTCAAAATTAACAATGTAAAAAAAGCCGGATCAGTACTATATAAGCAATTCATTTTTAAAGTGACCGGGGGTTACTAGACAAAAGTTGCAAAGTTACTAATTGTGAGTTAATCCACAACGATGAATCCGGCATTCTTCCAAGCGTTGTCTTATGGATTTTACCAGCCGTCGCGTCGAAATTTCAATTGTGGAATTGTTTTCCGTTCGTGAACAGAAATATCAGGTAAATCAACTAGCTGACCAACTGCATGTGCTCTATCGTCTTAAGAATGACGTCTAGGCGGCCGGTGTGGTCCGACATTTGCCATAATGGTCAAATTAAAAGTGAAAAACTTCATTGGTGACCGTGAGAAATAAATTAATTTAACTTTTAAACAATGTAGTTGTGTTTTGCTCAAACTAGATTGGATGTTGATTGATTTTATTTGTTGTTCTTATACACTTTTTTAAAAGAATGCAATAACATAATACAGAATTATTGCAACTGTTCGAATCAATACTGTTATGACATACCTTTAGGTCAGTGAGTGAGACAATGTGATAATTTAATAAATAAATACTATAGTTTGAGTGTTATTCTGGAAATGGCTTGGTATCAACTATTGATGTCATGTACTTCCCGTTGCTTCATGTAGCATCACAGTGCATGCTTACAATTGCTATAAAACAGACAACAATGACTGCATAGATTTCACACATCTACCTTGATACAGCAAATTTTGCAACTTTTGACTGTTGATCCGTATCGTACTTACACTAATATTAATTGTTTATTTACCAACCGATTTTTATTCCGTTTTCTTCTTAACTCCGCAAAAAATAAATAAATTCGTGATACAACTGTAAGTATTAATACTAGTTATTTGTTACATTATAAAATTAATGCAAAAGAACACAAGTGTGCAGAACTTTTTTCAGGATATATATATATCGCGATTTATCTGTGTAAATATTCAGTTGTGATATCGCGATTTATCTGTGTAAATATTGAATTGTGATATCGCGATTTATCTGTGTAAATATTGGATTGTGATACCGCGATTTATCTGTGTAAATATTGAATTGTGATATCGCGATTTATCTGTGTAAATATTGAATTGTGATATCGCGATTTATCTGTGTAAATATTGAGTTGTGATCTAGCCTGGGCTAGACAACGTGGACAGTAATATGCAATTTCATTACCGAACCTGCAGTATTCTGTCTTGTTCGTTAGATTTCATCATTTCCTTCTCGTCTATTTAAACATCACAGAAACGTTATTTGTGCCTTGTGGCGGCTGTAAAATGATTCCACGTACATCCATCCAGTTCTGTTATCAATTAGGCCCTTTAAAGACCCTTATGCTAATACATTTATTTGTTAAAAAAATAAGTTGCGCTTAACCATTTGCTAGACGGCGTGAACTATAATATGAGATTCCTTTACTGTCCTTGAACAGGCTCAATCAAACTTAGTCTGCAATATTTTGAAGTTATTCGTGTTTTGCGGAGTTCAAAGTTCACTTTTCATTCTATTTATCTTTTGTAAGCGAACTTTGGATGGCAATAGTTTACTGATTTTTCTGTTCAAGGTTTTTTAACCAGACAGATGATGATGATGATGATGATGATGATGATGATGATGACGATGGAATAACTGGTGTAACTTGAAGAAATTTAGAGCACAGGGATTGAACCAGACAAAATGGTGATGTGTGACAATAAAAAAACATGCATGAATAAAACCTGTTGAGTAATTTGATACACCCTTCTCCATTGGAGTCAACGTGATTCTGGTTTTATATTACCAATACAAGACAGCATAACGAATAGAAAAATTGGTCCCTATCCCCTTTATCCGATCATTACTACTAATTATGATGTCTTTCTGAAAAATAATCTTCTTTAATTTCTAAACAAAAATCATTTTAAAAACCACATGTAAGGTATTAAATCATTTAATTAGAAGTAATGTTGTGCTGTCATACTTGAAAAAAATCGCTTTTGAAAATAATGGTTCATGTTTTGTTTTTTGTTTTTAGCATGAATTACAAGGGATATTTCAAAAGTATTGTTTATAAGGACAACACACGATTTCCACAGGGAATTAAACTTCAAAATTAATTACATTTATAACTGAACACCTCTATCGATTGTCGATACAATATAATTTACATGTATCCAGTGAAAAACCGGTTTTTGGAGAATTTGTCATTTTGATTTAGGCACAACGTTACAAAATCTTGATTAGTTTGTTTACCCTTCACTCCTTTGGATATGGCTGTTTTCCATGTGCGAACAGTGCAAATCGGAATCAGCCGTGCCGTGCTTTTAGATCAGTTAGGTTATTTCTGACCAAGAAACTACAATTTAAGATCCAGAATAGATGGCGAGGTCGCACATACAAAGAAGTATATAATTATGAAGGAAGGTCTTAAGGGATTTACGCGACGGTGAACACAAACTGACATGCCATAAATTACAGCACGTGACTGATGTCCGCGTGATTAAACTCTCTACAAGACATGACGCCGTTCGTGTCGAAGATAGCGTGACTAAATATGTGTGGCCATAGCTGTACTGGATCCATTTCCAATTTAAGCCTGCATCATTTTTCTTTAAAATTATATATTATACACGAAAATGAAAAAAGATTTGTTTATTATTTTAATTACAAAACCCGTCTACTACTGCGACAATGTTTAATGCATGTAGGCACGTAAACATTAGATGCACATTGTTATAAAATTTACTTTGGAAATTGTCGGGCAAGATACCTAGGAATGTTAATATTTTCATACTGCTAATTTATAACGATGTTCGTGATTGGTCGAAAACGTACTGTTTATTTGTGAAAATATTGAGCTCTGTTAAACTCGGGGCTAGGAGGCGTGGGCAATAAAATGTATATCCATGACTGCCTGTGAACAGGCGTTTCGATATGTTCTCATATTTTGTCGTGTAAAGTCTTAAAGGCTTACAAAGTTGTTTTTGATTTATAAATATCGATACTAAAATCAATCAGACACCAACGGTTGCATTAATGAAATCATCAAGATAACTATAGTATAATATCAAGTAGTCCAGACCCTTATCAAAGTTGCATACACGATGGATTCTTTAAGTCTTTACTGCTTAAGTACATGTGGATGATTCTGCAATTATTGAAACATTAAAAAAAGAGGAATGAAGCAATTAAAATAGCAAATGACATTTGGAAATGCATTAAAACGAATCGTAACAAGAAAACTGTAAACTTTGTATGTTCTTGAGTTCTACACATTTCTTCTAGATGAAACAAGAATGAAAGTTTGCGCTCACGTAAATCAATAGACAAAGTACATTTGTGAGATTCAGAAAATTCTCATTTACATCAAAGGCAAAGAACCAATAGCCTTCTAAGGGTTAAAGATTAAGTTTAAGATAGCGATTTAATCCAGAATTAAAAGCTTGTATTATTGGCGAATCCTGTTCTTGTTTCATACATTAGAACATTTTAGCTGTCTACAGCATAACAACTTATATAAGGGTTGTATTGCTAAAGTATGTTTAAAGTTTAAATTATCAAATCAATAGACGGTTACACAACGAATCAATGTCATTTTTCTGATTTCATAAAAAAATTCGATTATATGACTCAACCCCCTGCTGTCAACTATGGCAAACATGAAATAAATTTGTTTTTTATAACTTGCAGCGTAGAGTAGCGTCTTATTAAGTTACGGTGTTGTATTTCATTATGAGACATGCAATATTTAATTAATTTTAATTAAAGCCCAAAACATCAAAGACATTGCTACATGTAAACAAAAAATGACGATGAAGTTAAAATGAAACGGGGATTTTTGTTGCTTTCTTGTTAGTTGTGTTACTATAACAACACTAGTATTTAGATAATGAATTTTAACTTTAAATGCATCGTCCTTTGATAAAACAAAATTCAAGATTAGGAAGAGTTAGAACTGCATGTTTGTTACATATTGTAATTTTACGAGGACTTTGCCGACAGGTACGATATCTAAAAAGGATTTTTGTTGACTAGATGTCTGTGTCGGCAAAAATATGTCCAGACAGTAGTTATGCAACAAAATGTCTGAAGAGATGAATCAGATGTGTTTTGTCGTAAATTTAAGTGGTAAATCGTAAAATAATATCGCAATGTTTGTCTACATCACTACAAATTCAGTCTCGGTTAACTTTTTTTTCAAAAAAAAAGCCAAAAGATAATAAGTTTTGCAAAGTAAATAAATCACAGGGAAATATGTCGATCAAACTGTATATTTCACCCAATAACATACATGAAATGTCAGTCAAAATCTATATTTTGTTTACGAACCTCATGCATTTACATGCTATGTTTGCTGTAATTGACAGTTTAAATTGTTGTGTTCAGTGAATTGGCGGCACAGACGTCATTCTATATGTACTCATGAAAAATAATACGTACAAATTATGTTTTCACACAGACAAACTTGTCTATTTATCGCGAAAGGTCAAGGTAGGGGGAATTGAAACTCAGCATGTATGTCATTGTTTCAATTACTTAAAGCTGCCTATTAACAGTTCATGGTGGAATACCCCAATGTCTCAGTTATGGTAAATATTACATTTACTGATGTGTTATTGCCAATTAATGACTGAAAGTTCGCTTAAATTTTTGACTAATACATTATATGGCATGTTGTTCGTGAATTTTACTGCGCAGTTTCGCTATAACAACTTTGTTTGTAAATATTTTCACTCGTACATCGACTGTCTTCTACAGTTTATATTTTAAATTTATATTTTAAATACTGATATTTGAATTTTTTTAATATACCGAGCAAAAATAAAAATAACACTTTCTTTTTTTTCAAATTTAAAAACTTGTTCAGTGATGTTATAGTATATCCTTCATTAAATATATGGTATTTGCATATATCTAGACATTTGATAAAGCGGGAAGAAGTTGTTATTTTTACACAAAAGTCAAGGTTATCTCCTCTACATATTGATGAGATCGATGATTTTAATATTAAGGTCTCAAAATATTTGACTGTCAAATTTAGAAGTTTATGGAGCCTAGCAGTCTGAAGTGTGCAGCCTGGCAGCCTGGCAGCCTAGCAGCCAAGCAGCCTAAACTTAGTGATCGATGTAAAAAAAAATCGAAACGGTCTGAAATGCATTATAATCACTTTTAAAGGACACCACGAGCTTATCTAATATGAAATTAAGATTTAAGATTACTAAACAATTACAGACTTATGTTTCAATCTTGATGTAATTTTATTGAACCCCCTCGGTAAGTATTAGTTTCAGCCAGGTCACGAAAACTACACGTTGACCAAAACGAAAGTCTAGAATTGTTATATTTTTTACCTTTGATTTAAGACAAAAGGGTGAGAGAAAAAAGGGGTGTGGGCAATATCACTTTCTGAGTCATTATCAGTTTTTACAGACTTTTGGGCCATGGGCATATGACGGTGAATAAAAAGATTTGTTGACACTCTGTATTGTATTGCATAGTATCGATGTAAGGGAAAAACATGACAGAAACATGACATTTAAGCTATAATTTTACCGATTTTCATTCATAATTGTTTGATGACTTTTATTTTATGCCTTTCGGTGAATTATAGAATTTTCCCGGTGAAATAAAAATGGTATTTCAATGTGTTTAAACAGTGGGACATCATTTTTATTTTCCCTGTTCTTTTTTCACGTTGGTACCCAAACGTACATTACATTCCGAATGAGAAGGTTTACAAAACGGACTCAAGTTTAGGTATATGATGTCATGACGTCACGTCATAAACATACATTTTTGGCGCCATTTCATGGAATATTTCTGTCAAATTCACATAAAATGTGCACTAAAGGCATAAAATAATAAGAAAATTTGTTTTTTACCGTGACAGATAGTGATAATACGAATTCCGGAGCTCACTCGGTGAAATATATTTCTATCTTACACTGGTAAAATCAAATATCCTCTATGTAATTCTGCAGCATGTTGTATCCCATAGTAATCTTTATGCAAGAGATATGGTGAGCTTTAATGTCCTGACAACTGTTATAAGAGTAAAACGTTGTCCACATATTTATCGATTATTTAATCTTTCCACATATTTTTCGATTATTTGATCCTTCCGTGTATAATTGTTTACAATATACCATGCTTTACTTTTCTTCTACTGTGTGTCTCAATATAAAAAGAGTTTCTTTGTATGTGTTTACATTGTAGCAGTTTAGTTAGAAGAAACAAACAATTGTTTTACTGTTTTTGTAGCTTGATAACAGCATGCAGGGTTGAAGGTTATAAAGCTGAGATTGGAAACCAGTCTCAAATCTCAAGCATCTGATTGGCTGAAATGCCAACTTAGCATGTTTTAGGTCGCAAACCATCAAAGCAACACGACCCGCGAGTCTTTTTGGTTCACTGCAATACAGTTTTCCTGATCTCTTAGCTCAAAGTTCGAGCTCCAGCAAACGTCTGTAATACGTTTACGTAGCATACATCCTTAAAATGCATAATTATGTTGGGTAATCGATAACTTTATGCTTAAAGCTCAGGTATCTCACAAATTTGGTGAATTTATGCTCTGGGACGAGTCAAACATGTGTGCCAAATTTCATGGGTCAATGGTGTCGGGAACCATGTGATCCCAAAGGTAGGTAAGCAAGCTATACACCTATAGGCCAGAACAAACTTAAAATGCATATACTGGGTAAGCGAAAACTTTATGCTCAAGGCTAAGGTATCTCTCTAACTTGGTGAATTTATGCTCAGGGACGAGTCACACTCCATGGTGGGCCTGATTTAATTTAATGGTTCAAAGGTGTCGGCAACCATGTGAGCCCCACGATGGGAAAATACGCTTTAAGCCTACAGGCGAAAACAAGGTCATTGAAAACCAACAAATGTTAGCTCCATCGAAGTGCGTTGGCTCCATTCAAGCATGTTCTTAGCTCGCCAACCATACAAGGAACACGAAAGCATTTTTGGCTCACCGCAATACAACTTTCCTTATCTCTTGGCTCAAAGTTCAAGCTCCGGCAAACGAATGTAAAACGTTAACGTAGCAAACTTCCTTAAAATGTATATATTGGGTTAGCGATAACTTTGTGCTCAAATGTCTCTCAAACTTGAAGGGTTTATGCTCAGTGTGAACTCTTGTGCCAAATTTCATGGGTCAAAGGTATCGGGGACCATGTGAGCCACAAGGTGGGTAAGCACGCTGAAAGACTATTGAAAACAAAAACAAGATTAAAATGCAAATATCATGTAAGCGATAACTTTATGCTCAAACCCCAGATTTCTCTCAAACTTGTAGGATTTATGCTAAGGGGACGAGTCAAACTCGTGTACCAAATTTCATGGGACAAAGGGGTCGGGAACCATGTGCGCCACAAAATGGTTAAGCAAGCTATAAACCCATCGGCGGAAAAAGCTTGAAATGCATATATTGGGTAAGCGATAACTTTATGCTCACTGCTCAGGTATCTCTCACACTCGTGTGCCAAATTTCATGGATCAAAGGTTTCGGCAACCTTGTGAGCCCCACGGTGGGAAAACACGCTTTAAGCCTAAATTGCAAAAACAAGGCCATTGAAAACCAACGTATGTTAGCTATATTTAATTTCACTGGCTCCATCGGGCATGTTTTAGGTCGCCAACAATCCAAGAAACACGACCCGCGAGTATTCTCGACTCATGCAATACAGTTTTTCGTATCTCAAGGCTCAAATTTTTTCGAGCTCCAGCAAACGTCTGTAATATGTTGACCTAGCAAACATCCTTAGATGCATTTATTGGGTAAGCGATGATTTTATGCTCAAAGCAGAGGTATCACTCAATCTTGGAGGATTTATGCTCACGGACGAGTCAAACTCGTGGGCCAAATTTCACGGGTCAAAGGTGTCGGGAACCTTGTAAGTCCCAAGGTGGGTAAGCACGCTACAACAAGCTTAAAATGCATGTATTGGGTAAGCGATAAATTTATGCTCAACGCTCATGTATCTCCCAAACTTGGAAGATTTATGCTTAGGGACGAGTAAAACTCGTGTGCCAAATTTCATGGGTCAAAGGTATCGGAAAGTATTTGAGTCCCAAGGTAGGTAAGCACGTTATAAGCCTATAGGCGAAACAAGCTTAAAATGCATATATTGTATTGGGTAATCGATAACTTTATGCTAAAAGCTCATGTATCTCTCAAACTTAGAGGATTTATGATCTGGGTCGAGTCAAATTCATGTGTAAAATTTCTTGGGTCAAAGGTGTCGGCAACCATGTGAACCCCACGGTGGGAAAACACGCTATATAAGCTCCATTTAATTAACAATTTATCCTGATGTTTCAAAGTTTCGATAAGGATAAAAATGACTAGATCTCTAAGACCTTTAAGCCAGGTCTCTAAGACCTTTTAGCCAGGTCCTAAGTTTATAAACCTGAGAATGGAAACCAGTCTCAAATCTCAAGTATCAGATGCTTGAGATCTTAGACTGGTTTCCATTCTCAGTTTTATAACCTTGGAGCCATTACTATGGAGTTTTTGGAGAGACAATTTTGCAGAGACCGAATAAATTTCCTTATATCTTTCTGTTCACTAAAATGAAATAAGTGTGGTTAAATATTGTTTCACTTATATAAACGACATATGTCCAGATATGTGCAAATACCAATAACTAAATGAAAAGTAAAATGCATTTTAAATAAACAAAATAAATGTTGAATTTAAAAGCTGGTATTTAATAAGTTTCAATTTTTGTTCAGTATATTTTTTGACATTTTAACAATTAACATTATAATTTGCATAATAATAGTCCTTTTCATATTGATTAAAATAACACATCTCAGGAACTTTGAATGATTGAGACTCCTTTATGAAAAACATAAATAAAAAAAATAGTAACTACTTGGACAGTATATAAAACTGCAATATTTAAAACGGTACAAAACAGATCAAAGAAAAGTATAAGTAAATCTTTTCAATAAATAAAATATGTAAAATATAAATAACCTTTAAGAAAACCGAACGATAAGCTTAATATTGCTTTAAGTAAATAGACAATAAATAAATAAAAAGCAAATATAAGGGGGTCAATATACGCTTCCGTAAAAAAAAGCTTTCAAAAAATATTTCTGTTATTCCAAGTTTGCGTTGCGTGACTCGATTTATAGCATATTTTCTGGATTTTTGTTAATAAATCGGTAGCAGATTTAAAACAGAATTAAATTAATTAATTCTTTATTTAATCTTACTGTAAGGAATTTAATGATCATAATTCTCCAAAATAATGAAAGATTTATCGTCGACTAAGTATTTTATGTATGTTCACAAGAACTCCGCATCATTTGTGTTTGTTTCCGTATTGTGTCTTATGCAAAGATATGAAATTCTTTATGCCATAAAAATATGCACAACACCGACATACCCTTCTTTGCTCGTTTGATTAAAATAGTGACTTTGTAGTTCTGAACAGAAAATAACGATATTAAGTAACATCGGAACGCCTTGTCTGCAACCACGCGAACAACTTTACAAAAAATAAATAAATTAAAGAAACTATTTTGAAATGGCTGTTATCCTTAGCTAAATTGAGTTACAATGTACCTGATTTAAAAATAAATCGCTTGAATAAATTTAAATAAATTTGAATATATTTCCATAAAATTAATTAAATATACATTAAAAATCAATTTAATAAACTTACCTTTTTGTTGTAGTTTTCCTTGATATATTTATTAAAATAGTTTCTTATTGTTGAGAAGACTTTCATTTACTGTTGTAATAAGAACATATGGGAAAGTGTATTCTGCTACAACACTTGAATGATCCAATTAAAATGCATATTAGCACCTGCTATATTTAATTAGAGATACTTGCGTCAATAAGCAAATTTAAACTCACGTCAATAGGCATTTTAACAATGTGACACTTCCGTGCTAGCAGACTCGACAACAAACCACTTCACGAGAGAACCTGAAGGGATAAGTGTGAGGTTGGTGCACCATGAAACCTGGTTTAACCCCAAGTGGCTTATTGTTTTGCCACTTACCGTTCCAAAATCGGTAACCTCTCATTCTCTTTTTTTTGCTGAGTGGAGAGGCTGTGTCTTCTGAATGTGGCAAGTCCTGATACGCATATTTCACTTTTTCTAAGAAAACTTGTACAACAATGTGAGCTTATTAAACATTTTAATGCTTAATTAAATATTAAAACAGAAAATAAAAAAGACACTTCAGAAATTGTATACTTACAGACAACAAGTTTATACTAAAACAAAATTGTTAAATATTCCGGCGAAAATGATCTTATGCCTTTCAACAGAGCAAGTAATATATTTTTTTTTACAAATGCTCTTTCAAAAAACCCCTAATCCATCTAAAGTACATGTAAACGTACAGCATAATTATCGCTACCAATAGGCGTCTTATGAGAATACGGTATTGGCACCCGTCCGTGCGTCAGTCTGTGCGTGAGTACGTGCAACATATATTGTGAATGCAATTCTTTATTCATTACTGGACGGAGATGAATTAAACTTTCAGGGATTACTACCACCAATACCTTCTTGTGCAGAAAGAAAATTATGAAAAATTGTCCACATTTTCGGTAGTTATGGCCTGTAACTTTTTTCTTTTCTATATTTATATCTATGTATAAATACATGCATATGGCCCTTTTGTTACGTTTGGTATTTTGTACATGTATATACAATGACTTATTTTCTTTTTGAAGTTTCTCAAAATAACGGCGCCATTTTTGATTTTTGATTTTTTCCGCATTGCATCAACGGAAAGTTACTAGATAATAATTAGAAAATTTCAGCGTGGTCGGTTGACTTATCGCAATTTTGTCAAGTATAATTTCCGCCGTGTACAAATTCTGAAGTTAGAAAATGACAAGTGAACGTACGGAGCAGCGGACAGTGATTAAATTCTGTGCGATGTCTGCTATGACCCTGACAGATACTTGGAAATTGATGAAACAGAAGGATGGTGTTATTACTTGTTCTAGGACTCTTTTGTCTGAGTGGCACAAGTGTTTCCGAGAAGGTATATAGTATATAGTAGGGCGGATATCGTGGATAATTCGCGAAGCGGAAGGCCGGGCAACGATGCGCGCTAAGTCAAAAAGATTAAGGACGTTCTTGCAACTGATCGGCGCCAGACTCTAGATATAATTGCTGACACTGACGGGCTTAGTTATGTAACTGTCCATAAAATAGTCACTTAGAGCGACTTTTAATGGTGGTGACTATTTTGAGAAAGCACGAACGTGACGGTAAGCTCTTTTTGTGACATGAACTTCATATGAACGTCATCGACGTCGCGGAAGTGCTCCGTACATGTACGTGACATGGTGGGTTATTCTAATGGATCAGTAAACATGTTTGTGTTTGTGTATTTCACATATATTTATTTGTTCTTGCAGTGGAATTGTTATATTTTTATGCCATATTTAATTAAAGAATCGTACGGAAAAATAAAAAAAGATATCATGGCAGTCCGTGAACGTTTCGACTGTAACTCGATTTTGACGCAATCTAGTCCAAACTTTTGTCACATGATTTTTTCTTGATGACATCTAAATCAGGTTTGAAACTTGTCCATGTAGATTCTATGTAGTCTAGTACTAACGGCCAACAACTAGAAAATAACAAGTATATAGAAGGATTTCTTAGGTACTACCGTTAATACTCCGTTAGTAATCCATTTGGAAATCGTGTTATTATAGGGATCATTTCACTTAGTCAGTATGTCTCAGAAAATCGGTTATTTTTCCTTAAAAGATTACCACGATATCGTTATTCTATTTCAATTACTCTTCGTTCTAACTGAAGTGATGTAACACAAAAAACGACTCTCGGTTACATGTACTGTTGCTTAAAAATATTTACCCAGTTATCAAGTTAATATCATAACCGTAATATTATTACCGGGGTCATAAATTTATGACCGGGATGTCATAATATTATGACCGGGGATCGTAATATTATAATAAAGAGGCGATAATATACTCAGCCAAAATAAAAAGTATCCTTTTTTTACCTGAAATTTTGTAAAATTAGAAAAAGCAAAATCGAAATTCTTTCTTTGAACAAGTTTGCATTTCTGTAATCAATTCAAGGAAATAAAGTTTTCTTTAAAATGTGCAGTCACAACTTAGTTATCTTTTCCTTTATAATAATAGGGGTTTCTGGAAGAAGTCAGTGATTCCAAAACAATATTCACATTTATAAGAACAAAATCATTTTCTCAAGTTCGTGTTGTCCATAAAATCACAAAACAATTATATGTAAAACAACTAGTTCTCGATAAATGCCTCTAGAAATTCCAACCATTTGCAATTACCTCCCTTCAAATTAAAATATAATGTCTTTAAATCCTTTATCAGTTGTTATTCGTTAAGCATTTGTCCGGTTCTTGTTGAGGACAATTATGTTCATGAGAAATTGAACTTAAAAACAAACGAAATTAATAAATAAAATACTTTTCCAAGCGCCCCTGATTAAATGAAAATATGTCAATGAGAATACAAGCATAAAAGTGGATACTTTTTATTTTTGTTTAGTATATTATGACCGTGAGGTCAATATTTTATATTTACACTTCAACTTTGTCGTCTACGATAAAGTCTTATTCATCAAACGGATCATAACTTCTGTTGGTAAACAGTGTGACGTATAATTTTAAAAGGCGTGGCTACAGCAGAGCCGTTCATAATTTATTGGACGTTGCTCAATGTTTTGACGTGTGACGTCGCCGAGCGCGCACGTTTTGCCACGAGTAACTACTAAAAAGTTCAAAAAATATCACCGAATGTACCTTTTCCCGTGACGCGCCCCATGTTATAAGGGGCTCAATATTTTATAGAAAGGGTTCATTTTTATATAAAATAATGACGGGGTCATTATTCTATGGTGGTCAGTTTACAAAGTTACACAGGCTGAAATTCTGAAAAGCACTAACAGTCAGAAGTATTAAACAACATCATTTAAAATCAAAGTAGCAAGTTTTTGTCTGTACCTGTACCCATGCATTAATTTTGCCTCTACATAACTTGGCCAGCGCATGCGCCAATTAATTATCAAAACGTTTAATACTTAAGTTTTTAGAAACACAGTTTTTGATTTAACGTGACTTATCTACAAACAATTTATTAGGAAGTGTTGTTGATTGTTTAATTTTTTTCAAACAACTCACAACAATTTAAAGTTCGTGAAGTTGGCAGCAAACCAGTATTATGTCTTTGCGTGTTTTTTTTATCTAAATTCATATTTTTGATTATTTGACAATAACATCGAGCAACTTTTATAAGATTGAGTCAATTAATTATGAGCTTTGTATACTAAACGACTGGTAAAGTATGCAATTCAAAGTTTGCTTTTTAAGAACATTTTTCTAGATATATAAAAGTATTTCGCTATATGCCATTTATTAGTTTTAATTGTTTTTTCGCACAAGATTAGTTATTTATAAACCAATATTGACAGGTGTTTTATAACTGCAATGTGTTTTCAAAAAGGTGAAATAATTACAGGGTAGATATGTTGTATTTTCTAAAATATAGGAAAACTGTTTTGAGCCATTGTTATATTGACAATTAAGGAGGAAGAAACGGCAACTCTGTAATTTGATTTTTGCTTTCTAAAAATGGACTTCAATTAAATTACTAAATTTTCTTATCGGATTATCTTTGTCACATGTAAACACTTGAGTTTTTAACTATATGGTGTTTGTGAGAAAATATGCGATGCATTCAAATGACTAATAGTGTAAACATACAGATCGATGATTCCGTGTTCTTCCGTGTTCTTAAATAGCCACCAAAGCATTTTTATAAACTGATATAAAAATCAAGGGTTTCTACGACAAACAGCGTCTGTTTTTAAACACGTTTTTTATATGTTTAAATCCGTTTCGGGCGTCCTCCAGTAAATCAGCGTTTTTGAGAAATCAAAAGTGTGTCAAGTTTAAATACGTTATGGTTGTGGAAAGGATATGACGATCTATAAACTATTAAAAGAATAGACTTCTTATTTACGAACTGTGGTCTTATTGTTGATTGCAGTATTTCAGAACTCGAATCTGGTGATTTAAACGTTTAAATCACACCAATGACTACACATGTTTTTTATATGTTTAAATACGTTTCGGGCGTCCTCCAGTAAATCAGCGTCGGTTTTTGAGAAATCAAAAGTGTGTCAAGTTTAAATACGTTATGGTTGTGGAAAGGATATGACGATCTATATACTATTAAAAGAATAGACTTCTTATTTACGAACTGTGGTCTTATTGTTGATTGCAGTATTTCAGAACTCGAATCTGGTGATTTAAACGTTTAAATCACACCAATGACTACACATAATTGTTTTATAAAATAAGAAACTTATTATATTGACATATCAATGCTGTGCAGCCGATATCATCTCTTCCTCGGCCCCAATGTTTGAATCGCTCCTACGCGCCTGTCTATGATTCAGATCAGTTGGAACATGTGTGCCGTCTGATCAGGATCTACACTATAATCTTTTAAGGTCATTATGATATTTCTGATCAAGAACTGACCAGTGTACAAAACAGATGGCATGGGTACTATATAGTTATTTGGTTTCTTGACAGGGAATGTGAGGATATATTGCCGGTCTGGGTGTCATATTACCCGAGCCGCAGGCGAAGGATAATATGACACCCAGACCGGCAATATATCCTCACATACCCTTTTAAGGAACCAAATAATTGTTTTATTATACTGCAAAGACTTTTTCAGACAAAAATAATTAGAAAATATCGCTTTTTCATTTATTTCGCTTTTTTAATGCCGAACGGCTTAATTCCCCTCTGAGAACCTCAATAATTACATGTCTGACGTCATTAATTTACCTGCATGACGTCACTTCTATAGAAATTGAATGGATTATCGATTTGATATTTATTTACAAAATTTGATTAATCTTATCGTTTTCAACGTTAAAAACATAACACAAATATTTTCTGTAACAATTTTAGTAATCCCTAAACATGCCGCTTTATAATTTACAAGATAGGCTTTAAATTATGTATTTTTCCGGAAATTAAAAACAAAATGGCGGACGACAACAAAAAGGTGGGAGGCCAGAGGGGGAAATTAAGGCACGTGCGTTCATATCTACGTCCGAGCCGTAAATACGAATATACATCAACGTCAAATTATCCAATCAAATTCAAGCAAATTTCTTTGCAGTATAATAAAGCATCTTATCTGGATCTACACTGGTATCATACATGCGAGAAATCTTTTATATATGTAGTAAAGGTTTAAAATTGATCTAATATGTAAAAAAGAATGTTATTAATCCACAGTTAACAACTTTTCAATCGGTCCTTTTATATCTCTATATAATGTTTCCAATGAGAAATAAAAGAAAATTGAAATGATTAAAAAATGATACTGCCTCAAGTGGGGAGCGAACCCGTACCTTCACGGCGACAGCGCCTAGCCCTTTAATTCCAACAACGCTACCGACTGATCTAACCGGCACAAAGACATAGTAATATAGTAGATAAAGTAATAGTATGGAAACATTTACATACAATGGTTTGTTATTTCATTTTATTGTGACTTTTGGGTTGTGGATTAACTACAAATATATGCTGAGCAGGTATATCCAGTGCTCTATTGTTTCTTTTATCAACATAACTGAAGATGAGAAAATGTTCCCATATCCGTTGCTAAAAAGGAATTTAACGAAACAGTTGTAAGAGTTTTTAAGGCCATAAGTGTGACACACACAAACAAACAACATGTAACACCGATGCTGTATTTATTTCATTTTGAATACACATTTATTATAGAAAATTATCGATTTTACTTATTTCGCTGCATAAGCTGTCTTTTACTTTGCGATACATGTTTATGTTTACAGTCGAAGCAAAATTGTTCATATTGTGGAGAATACACCCTCGAGCAGCCTGTCGCATGTTTGTTTACAGATCATCTCGCGACTACGGCAGAATAAGTAACAGTTACGACGACAGCCTCGTGCGCATTGAAAAGCGATGTTCTCACAATTGCAGTGACATCGGCTTAGGTTCACACAGCTTTCGGTCAACGCAGACAGTCCTAGTATCACCACCACCAAAGGAATTGTGCGATGCATGATTACCTAATTCATAAAGTAAAACAGGTATTTTGAAGTCGAAGACAAAAATGTCGAGCCCGCTTTAAAAGTTAAATAGTTCAACAAATTACGCAATTTATACTCAGTAACTGTCAGTAGTATCTTCTTTATATCCTAAAGCTTTATATAAGTCAAGTCAATTATATCAAGTATGGTGACTAGTTTCATAGTTTTAACACTAATTTATTTTTATCGAATAATGCGTTCGCACCAGGTGAATAAAAAATAATTTTATAATTTATCCTGACGTTTTAAAGCTTCCAAAATGATATAAAAAGCACAAGAGTCTCTAAGGCTTTTAAATCAGTGATATGGAGTTTAAGGAGAGACAGATTTGCAAAGAAACCGATTTAAAACAGAGTGAATAAATTTGGAAAATACCACTTATACAGGGAATGCTGCTTTAATATAAACTTAAATTATTTGTATTTGGTTAAAGTAGGTATTATGTCTTTGCGGGTAGTTGATCTAAATTCATATTTTTGATTTTGACAATAAAATTGAACCACATATTATAAGATAGGGTCAAATAATTATGAGTTTTTTATACTAAACGACTGGTAAAGTATACTATTCAAAGTTTGCTAAGCACCAAGAATATTTTGCACATATATTTTGCTATAGGCCATTTATTAGTTTTAATCGTTTTTCGCACTTGATTAGTTATTGATAAATAAATATCTTATAGTCAAATGTTTTTTTCTAACTGCAATGTGTTTTCAGGCTTTATAAAGAATTTGAATGGGATAATGTTAAAATGAGCATGTTCATAATTGTGAAACTAATATTTGCCAAAAATATCTTTGAATGTATGCATCCGATAAATGCCTTCTTACTTTCAGTCATAAACATTCAATTTTTTCAAGTGAAAGTTATGATTGAGGACCTTACAAATGTCGGTTACATGTCGGGTACCTGTCGGGACATGTCGGGTACATGTATACAGCGGACCGTACACATGTCGGGTGTAACTTAAGTTAAACACTATAAAATACAGTTAAATGATGACAGCCCTTAAAATCTTCAGCAAAAATAGATCTGTGCCCAAGGTTAAAAAACTGATCATGGAAACCAGTCTCAAATCTCAGGCATCTGATTGGCTGAAATAGCGACCAGACGGGTTTCCATGCTCAGTTTTATAACCTTGGGCACCGACATGTTAACATGGTAAATCTCATGCATCTGATTGGCTGAAATGGCGACCTTTAGATTTGTGACTGTTTCTTTCTCAGTTTTATCATCTTAGGACATAAAATATTTTCTCTGCAGTTTATGAATCCATTTAGCTGGAATTGTAAGCGAATGTTGTTAAAAGAATGAGGATTTTTAATATTGAACTTGATATTAATTATACGATCTGAACGTTTCAAAAAACATTTGTTCTAAAACATAATTAAATTACCAATTATACAAAGTCAAATGTACTAAAATCAAAAGAATTTTCAAAAAGATAAATGCAGGTTGTATCTAGTGCTCTGTTGTTTCTCAGATAATTATAACTGAAGATGACAAAATGTTCCCATATCCCTTGCAAAAAAGGAATTTAAAGAATTTAAACAGTTAAATGTACTAGTATTTAAGGCCATAAGTGTGACACACAAAAAAACCAAAAGAACATGTAACACCGGTGTCGTATTTATGTCATTTTGAATACACAATTATTATAGCAAATTATTTTTACTTCTTTCGCTGCATTAGCTGTCTTTTACGTTGCGATACATGTTTATTGCAGTCAAAGCAGAATTGTTCATTCTAGGGAGATCATAGCCTAGAGTGTGTCGCATCATTGTCTACATCCGGTCACTTGACTGTAGCAGAAATGGCTAGTCAGAACACCAACTTGTGCATAAAGAACCGACGTCATAACAATGGCAGAAGCATGGGTCATCTTGATTTTAATGAGAACTGCTTTCGGTCAAAGAAGATAATGCTAGTATCACCACCACCAACTGTGCGATGCATTATTACATAATTCATAAAGTAATAAGTTTTTGAAGTCGAAAACAAAAATGTCGAGCCCTTTTCAAACGTTATATAAACTAACGCATATACTCTAGAGTAGAGGGTCGTCAACAATAACGCAAGATATACTCAATAATTGCCTGAACTAATCCTAACGCTTTACATTAGTCAATTATATCATTTATAGTAGAGGGTCGTCAACAAATGAAGCAAGATATACTCAGTAACTGTCAGTAGAACTGTACCTACTTAACACCCTAATGCTTAGTATTCAATAATTAAATGGAAAATTAAAATAAGGGTCGTCAAAAAATGAAGCAAGATATACTCAGTAACTGTCAGTAAGACTGTACCTACTTAACACCCTAATGCTTAGTATTCAATAATTAAATCGACAATTAAAGTAGAGGGTCGTCAACAAATGAAGCAAGATATACTCAGTAACTGTCAGTAGAACTGTACCAACTTAACACCCTTATGCTTAGTATTCAATAATTAAATGGCCAATAAAAGTAGAGGGCCGTCAACAAATGAAGCAAGATATACTCAGTAACTGTCAGTAGAACTGTACCTACTTAACACCCTAATGCTTAGTATTCAATAATTAAATCAACAATTAAAGTAGAGGGTCGTCAACAAATGAAGCAAGTTATACTCAGTAACTGTCAGTAGTACCTTCTAAATATCCTAACGCTTTATATATTAGCCAATGATATCGATTAGGATGACAAGTTTCAAAGTTGCGACATTCATGTATGTTTTTTTTTTTCGAAAAATTCGGTCTCATCAGGACTGAATGTTATAAAGCTGAGATTGGAAACCAGTCTCAAATCAGACCAGGCGCCATTTCAGCCAATCTGATACTTGAGATTTGAGACTGGAGTCGCCATTTCAGCCAATCAGATGCTTGAGAGTTGAGACTGGTTTACATGCTCAGTTTTATAACCTTGGGCTTTGGTGAAACAAAAGCTAGTTCTAATACCCATTTATTCTATGATTTAAAGCTTCGATAAAGGTATAAAATGCACAAGAGTCTCTATTTAAACTAGTACTAGACAATTTCGCAAAGGCCTTCAAAATTCATCATACATACAACAGCAACATGCAAAATGACATGCATTCAATACAATGTCAAAAATAACACTTTCGCAAAAAAATAACCTAGTTTCACATTATTTATATTTTAAGAACAGAACCAATCAAACTGACAGACATACAAATAGACGAAAAAAAAGGACTCTGAACGCCACACGACAAATGAGGCACGCCACGGGAAAAGGTACCTTCGGTCATATTTTGTGACATTTTAGTTGTTACTATATTTAGAAAGAACTTACAATAATATATTATTTTCTCATAACTAAAACGTGATTTTGTAACACATTTTGACAATAAAATGTTATTTTTACAGCGAAATGCATAATAATTAATGTCGCCCGCTCAACTTTATGACGTCATTTCAAGTATTCACGTCAACTGTCCGGAGGTACCTTTTCCCGTGACGCACCCAAATATGAGAATATTGCAGGCTCGGTTTAATTTAGCCTGTTCATGGGCAGAAATGGAAATGAATTTTACTTCCAACATTTATGCAAACTATAAAAAGCAAGAAGTTTATCCTTTGGGTGATTAAACAATATCCGAATCTATATTGGCTGAGATATTAAAACAACCCATCTTTAAACTGGCAGCAATATTCATAAAAGCAATTTTGGAAGTACTATTGACATATAACATAAGTATCGTGCTCAACGACCTTCAAAGGACGTAACTGATAACAGCACTGATCGAATGTACAAATTCAGTATATTATTTAGCAAATTGTCCTTTGTACAAATGGCCCTATGTACATATTTAGTATATTATTTAGCAAATGGCTCTTTTGCAAAGGACTTATAATTTTACTCATTATATTTAAGGAACCATTTCAATTAAGATTTAAATGTTCTAAGTTAAGTGTATCCCTTAAGTCCTTGTTGTTGGTTTCATCTATCCATACAAGTGTTACTAAAAGTAGGCTTTAGATAACTTGTATTTGGTTTCTTATGTATGCAGCTTAAGTTAAACACTATGTAAATACCATTTAATCTCGTTTGCACGACAGTCATTCAAGATAATTATGTTTTACATGGGTGGCCTTATTGATGTATTAGTATTACTAAATGATTTTAAATGTTATATAATATAACGTTGACTTCAGGTTAGACTACTGAATTCATTTCCCATAGACTCCCAGTATGGCTTCATTTCCTATTCTGTGCCCAAGGTTATAAAACTGAGCATGGAAACCAGTCTCAAATCTCAAGCATCTGATTGGCTGAAATGGCGACCAGTCAATCAGATGCTTGAGATTTGAGACTGGTTTGCAATCTCAGCTTTATAACCTTCAGCCCTGAATTTGCTATTGGGTCAAGGCCTTAAAATCTTACTTTTGCAAATAAAACTAAACTAGAGACATCATAAAAACACAACAAAAGTATATCGTAACCAGTAAACTTTTTCTCGACATGCAAGGATAATGAAGAGAGGTAAAGAGAGCGCGTGTTATAAAGAATATTTATTTTAAAAAAGACCCCACAAACAATTGACAAATTTAAGTATGTATTAAAAATTATACGTCTTTTAATTTTAATTCATATTAATTCATTAATTATTAATATTTTGTTTTGAATTTGTTGCGTTCTAAATGACCAATAATTCAAATTTGATTTTTTTGTGTGTCCATAAAAACGTTCCGACTTTTCCCGTTTAAACATTTACCTTCCCCTGGTCATCACTCCAAAAGTGCTACGCAGTCCTATTTTTTTTCAATTTAAAGTAAAGTAATTCCTGTACATATTTTTGTCAAGCTATATTGCCCGAATTAAGAAATACCTGCAAACGAGTGCCTACAAAGCGAAAATAAAACTTGATACTAACTGCTTTTCTGTGACAATTTTAACACATAACAAGAACGTTGTGGTAACAATTATGACCGAGCATGATACCGTAATAGTGAGAAAAGAAAATCATTTTCAAAAAATCCGTTTTTCACAGTGAGTTTTACGATTCTGTATTTTTGAAGCTTTCAAAAAGATCTATTTCAAAACGCGTTATTTATTTATTTTTTTTACAAATTTTGATTTGTTGGCACTTTTTCTTAAAAAATAATCATTGATTCAATGACCTTTGCAAATAAAAGTAAAATGAAATCGTCAAAAGGATGGAAGAAAGTTAAATGAATAGGTAGTCATATGGATATAAACAGATTTATTTTGCTACAAAACAAATTCCAACTATCTATTTTTTTTCCAAAACGGATTGTGTATATCGTTTTTTTTTTGTATTTAACATGCTTACAATACATAGAAAGGTTAATAATTTCTATTATACAATCTCAATGTATTGCAGCTGCGGCCGTTTATTTAAGACAGAATAGTTTCAAACTTTGAAAGAATATTTCTTTCATTCCATGTTCGCCTGACTCGATTTATAGCATATTTTATGGATTTGTGTTAATAAATCGGTAGCGGATTTGAAAGAGAATTTATTTGTTCATTTTTATTTATTTATTTATTTATTTATTTATTTATTTATTTATTTATTTTATTAATTAATATATTCTCGATATAACGAGGTATTTTATGATTCTAAAATACCCAAATATTAAAAGATTTTTCTTCGACTTTGTATTTCAGGTATGTTCACAATTACTCCGCATTATTAGTGTTTGTTCCCGTATGTCCGTATGTGTCTAATGCCAAGATATGAAATCCTTTATGTCATAAAAATAGGCGCAACACCGATATACCTTTATTTGGTTTGATACATATAGTGACTTTGTTGTTTTGAACAGAGAATAACAATATATAGTGACATTGGAACGCCTTGTCTGCAACAACGCGAAAACTTTGCCCCCCCCCCCCCCCCCAAAAAAAAATAATAATAATAATAATAAAATAAAATAAACCATTTTATTTAAAACGACAGTTACCCTCATCTCAATATTGAATTACCTGATTAAAAAATTAAAACGCTTGAATAAATTTCCATAAATTTGAATAAATTTCTATAAAACGTATTCAATATACATTAAAAATTAGTTCAATCTACTTACCTTTTTGTCGAAGTTTTCCTTGATTTATTACGAGAAGTAGATTCTTGTTGTTGAGAAGACATTCATTTACTGTGTTGTTTATATAGGAACAGTTGGGAAAATGTATCCTGCTACAACACTTGAATATTCCAATTATTTTGCATATTAGCAATAACTATATTTAATTAAATTACTTGCGTCAATAAGCAAATGTAAACTCACGTCAATAGGCCAATTAAACAATGTGACACTTCCGTGCTAGCAGACTCGGCAACAACCCAACAAGCTTATGTAATACGAATGAACCTTAAAACTTTAAACAATCACTAACACCCCTCCCCACTCACTCATTTCCCTTCTTCTTGACTGTGTGGGGAGGCTGTTTTTTCTGAATGTGGCAATTTCTGATATGCATATTTCACCTTTTTATAATCACAGTAGTTTTGTATGTGCTGTGTGGCGGCCGTAAAACGTCTCCCCGTACTTACATCCAATACTGGTATCTTTTCATCCCACAGGGACTGCATTTGATATTCACTTTCCACATCTGCTCCCCACTCACTCATTTCTCTTCTTCTTGACTCTGTGGGGAGGCTGTTTTTCCGAATGTGGCAATTCCTGATATGCATATTTCACCTTTTTTAATCTCTATGCTGCTGGAATATGGAGTTAGCAGCCTGGGAGCCTTAACTTACCGATTGATGAACGTAATTCCGAAATGGCTTGAAATCAACCTAAATTATATACTTATTTCCCGAACTGCATTATAGAAACGTTTTTAAGAGAATACAAGCTCATCTGATATGAAATAAGCATTAAGCCTTAGGCCTCAAAATACTTAATATCTAGGCTGCTGGAATGTAAAAATAGCAGCTTAGAAGCCTAGCAAATTACCTTTTAGGTGCACTGAAAGATTAATTAATATGAAATCAACTTCATGTGTTCCTATTTTCTAATAAATTCTTAAAGGGTCCAAACTGCAATATAGTCACTCTCTTACAACAATACAAGCTAAAAAGATATGGTAATGTACCTTAAAACCTTAAAAATCATCACTTAATCTTAATGGTGCTGGAATGAGAAGTAAGCAGCCTAGCCTACACATTGATGTAAGAAATTTCGAAACCGTCAGAAATGCATTATAATCACTTATTTAACGACTAGTCAAGCTTATTTGCTATCAAATCAACCTAAATTGTATCAATAATCATAATTTCTAAGCTGGTAGAAATTGATTGCATTGCATTTTAATAACATTTGTACGACAATACAAGCTTATATGACATGCTATTAACATTATTACATTAAAATATTCCTTTAATCTCTAGGCTGCTGGAATGTGAAGTTAACAGTCTAGCAGCCTAGCAGCCCAGCAGCCTAAACTTACTGATTGATGAAAGAGAAGTTAGCAGTCTAGCAGCCTAGCAGCCCAGCAGCGTAGCAGCCTAAACTTACTGATTGATGAAAGAAAATTCGAAACGGCCCAAAACGCATTATAAACACATTTGTACATTTTTGCCGTGGTCAGAATTATTTATATGCCGTGAAATAATTTAATCAGTTAATCCAATTTATCAAAAACCAATACTGATACCCGATCATCTACATATATTCTTGGGCCTCGGCTTTCTACTTTTTCGGGGTTGTCTCATTTTTTTCAACCTAAGATGGTAGTTCCCGCATTGTAGGCTAACTGAACTAAATATAGTAAACACATAATAACTGTTTTTTCTTCAGCTGTCCACGCAGGCATACTGTTGATAACATGTGTTTGAATTCGATGTTTACTTTATAAGTACCTTTTTAAGAATGTGATACTGAACAACACCGCCGTTATACTTTTCTATTTCATTAATATTCATAGATTGGTGTGTGACATTCACTAGTAAAAAATTAAGTCAAGTGGACGATCCTGATTTTGTCTTAAGTAGCGTCAAGGATCTGTGATATCAAAACGTTTCTCACAAAAATTTCAAAGCTTTAATTGCGGAGATTAAATGTATCGCACTTTCTTCCTAATCGGCACCTTGACAATTCCATTTTATCGTATACCAAACGAATTAAAAACTAAACAAACGGATTTCATTTTTAAATAAAAAATATTTTTATTCGAATTCTCAAGCAATAGATTTAGTATTCGATATTCAGTTACTCGTTGCCATCCCTATGAAAAAATGATTATAATGCAGTTCAATGTCCAAGGTTATAAAACTGAGCATGGAAACCAGTATTAAATCTCAAGCATCTAATTGGCTGAAATGGCGACCAGTCGACCATTTCAGATACTTGAGATTTGAGAATGGTTTCCAATCTCAGTTTTTAATGCAGTTTAGGCCGTTTCAGATTTTCTGCACGTTCCTCATCAGCTTCGAACTAGGAAAGCATTAAGGTTGATTTTGTATCGAATTAACTTGTGGTACATGTATAGTTAAAAGAGATGATATTTGCATTCCCGGCTGTTTCGGAGTTTCTTACATCAATCGGCAAGTCTAGGCTGCTAGCCTGGTGACTTCACATTCCAGCAGCCTAGAGATTCAGTGATTTTTTAAGGTTTTAAAGGTTCATTTCATATCATATAAGCAAGCCAGGCTGCTAGGCTGCTAACTTCTTGCTGCCATGCTGCTCGGCTGCTGGGCGGCCAACTTCACGCTGCTTGCAGGATGCTAGGCTACCAACTTCACGAACGTGAAATTAAGGTTGATTTCATATCAAATAAGTTATAGAGTCAGAAAAAAAGTTATTATAATGCATTTCAGACCGTTTACTTCAGGCTGCTAGACTCAGACCTGCCAAATCTTCTTCATTAAAAATCCGGAGATTTTGTCTGAATATTTTTATGATGAAGACGACGACGATGATGATGTTGTTGATGTTTTAATGTCTTTTTTGCTGTTGTGAATAATGACTATGACTAAACAAAAATGGCGATTATAAAGATGATAACGACAGGGTTGTTTTAATGTCTTTTTGCTTTGATCACTATGATTGTGACTGAAAACGATGATGATGAAGAAGAAGAAGAAGAAGATGATGATGATATTGATGATGATGATGTTGATGACGATGATGACTATATTTTTCTCACATTCTTCTTTTCAGTTATATTCTTCAAAGAATTTTATAAATGTATTTTGCCGATTTTGTTAGAAATGGTTAAAGAACATTTTTTTATAATGACTATTGTCTATTTTTATCATTATCATTCGTTAACAGAGAGCTGTTAGGGTACACATTCAAAATCATCAAACATTGTTAACGTTTTTCACCTGTTTTTATATTGAAATATAATATTTAAGATCTACTGATTGGAAGTCAATGACAAATATAACTTGCATGTTACGATTACACACAAAAAATGATAACTATCTCTGATTAGTTGTCGAAAATATTACATATTTAACTTGACTTGGCCGCAAAGCTTAATGGAGCTTTATGTGTTTACGCAAAACATTTGGGCTGAAGGTTATAAAGCTGAGTTTGGAAACCAGTCTCAAATCTCAAGCATCTGATTGGCTGAAATGGCGACCAGTCAATTTCAATGTTCATGTTCCACAAATCAATTATGATTTCCTGTTGTTGTTGGCATCCTTCTGTCTCTAGAGACAATTGAGTCTGCACCTGAGCGTTTGACCTTTCGTGTAGGCCTGGACGAGTTGTATGAAGATCCCAGTCCCAGGATCCCTCTCTCGGCGTCTGGCAGTCCGGCGGAAAGGCAGGCCGATACGGCCGTTGCCAGCGCAGCTGCAGGTGCCAGAAGTCATCGCCAAGCCATCTGCCTGCGGGTCTCCGTACCGGATCTTCTGGCTGTCTTTATTTACTCCTATTGCCTTTGACCAGCCAAGGCCGATCTTCAAGGTTGCAGGAAAACTCTTGGAGGGCGGATTCGTTCATTTCCCGTGCAGGTGCAAAGCATCTGCCCACTGCCATGCCCATAATCATAAATATAGGGCTGAAGACATAGCTTTGGCCCTACAGTATTGGATGGAATCTGCCGTACTGGGTTTTCTGTCTGGGTTTACTCCCATAACCTTTGACCAGCCAAAGCCGACTTGGAAGGTGTCAGAAAACGTGTGAAGAGCGGGGTCGTTCATGCTCCGTGCAGGTGCAATGCATCTGCCCACTGCCACTGCCCAACATACTAATTGTTTATTTCCTGGCTTATAAAATGCCGAAACAATGTTAAAACGTTTACTTTGTTGATATAACGCTTAACAGCTCCCAGAGAGATCAGGACGACAGGGTTCCAAAGTTATAAAACTGAGAATAGAAACCACTCTCAAATCGCAAGCATCTGATTGACTGAAGTGGCGACTGGTCGCCATTTCAGCAAATCAAATGCTTAAGATTTTAGACTTGAGATTTGGTCGCCATTTCAGCAAATAAAACGCTTGAGCTTTGAGACTGGTTTCCAATATCAGTTTTATAATCTACAGCCTGGATTGTGCTTGAACTGCTTACTGAGTGTATTGTACTTATAGGTCTTTGCCGTCTAGACTTATATGGTAATCACAATTAGTTAAAGAATGATTTATTAGTGCTCGGCAGTACATTTTAGTAATTATTGCCTCCGTGTTGGCACAATTGCCCACGAGAAATTAAATATTATCACTACCAGGCATTTCTCATATGTTACATTTAATAAATTGATGTTGTTTTAGGCAGTTCACAAACTAAAAAAATCGCGTAATAATGTGTAATAATGTTGCGCACTGAAAACTTCAAGAAAACATTCATGAAATGGTGCGAAGTGTCAGAAAAAAAAGTTTCACATGGTGGAATGGATTTTCTAAAAACTTTCCTGTATGTGTAAAAACTGTGTTTTAAAAGGCACTTAGAAGCCATTGGAACTCTTTGTATTATTCAATCTGAATATAGGTCTGGTATAACAATTTACAACTATTCACTCTACTTCTGTTACCCACAAACCTTTCCTATTCCCACTATCGTCCGCTTTTCCACATATCCTCCCCTTCCCATCACATCCATACCACCCTCCACCCTCTCCCCTCCCCTCCCCACCTCCTCCCTTTTCCAATCCTCCTTTTCCCTACCATCTTCCCTCTCCCTCCCCACCCTACCCGCTCCCTTCCCCACCCACCCGCTCCTTTCCCCACCGAACCCTCAACCCTCCACTCCCCTCCCTACCCTCTTTCCCTTCCCCACCGAACCCTCTACCCTCCACTCCCCTCCCCGCCCTCTTTCCCTTCCCCACCGAACCCTCTACCCTCCCCTCCCCACCCAACCCTTTAGCCTCCCCTTCCCATCCCACCCCAAGCAAACCCTCTACCTCCCCACCCCACCCAACCCTCTAGCCTCCCCTCCCCATCCTATCCCACCCTATCTCCCCTCCCCACCCTAACCCACCCTCTTCTCTCCCCACTTTCCATCTCTCTACCCTCATCCCTTCACACCCTACTTTTTCGGCGTTAGCTGTCTAAGCTCACTTTTGACCTAGTTTTTCGACCAATGAAATATTGTTAATAAAACTTATTATGCAGCGGGAAAATCAAATAGATTATTTTGATTGGTTATTAGTGGGTCTCGTTAATGCTTACTGTAACGATTTTTATATTGTGTGTTAGTATTTACATGGCACTTATATGTTCGGGCATTTTCGTTTTTGAAAGCGATAATTGTATTGGAGAAAAAGATATTTACGGTATAAATAACCAGTTAAGTCAATTGATGGCTTAAATACGATTTTATATGGAATATTCATGGGTGTCAGGTAAACACTCGAGTACAATACACAGAGTAAAACGACAGAGAAGTGCAGATATTTCTGGTTCTTACTGGTTCCTTTCTAGTTCCTTTGATACTGATTGTTAATTTCAATTCCAGACATTCAAATCGCCTTGGTGTAGTGGTTATCACACTCAGCTGTCAAGCGGATGCCCCGGGTTCAATACTCGGGAGGGACACTTTTTTAAGTTAGTTTACGTAAAAGTTGGTAGATTTCGCTCTTGTAACAAGTTGTTATTATTTTCATTTATTGTATTTTAATAACATTTATTCGTCATTAGTACTAACTCTACAAGAGGTATTTTATTGAAACTGAATAAATGTACAGTTAATGTTAGACATTCTTCTTTAATCGACGTATTATCACCAGACGAAATTTTTGCACGCTCTTTATTTCTTTCTTTCTTATATATAAAATCTTTTCCATCAACGCCGTTTATCTTTTTTAAAGATATTTCTTGTTTCCCCTTCCCTCCCCTACCTTTAGCCACCTCAACCTCTTTCTCTCCCACCGACCTAACATTTGTCGTTCCCCCTTATATCCCTCTCTGCTTTCATTACTCTACCCCTAATCTGCTGCCTACCTCCATCCTCTTCCTAATTAGGAAGGGACAGGTAAGGAATGGGAGGCAGAACAGTCACCTAACGAATGAAACATACCTACACCAAGAAATAGGAGGTAGCACATTTCTAGTCATTGCAACTTTTGTTCTAGATGATATTACATCTGCTTTTTAGCCTTTGACGTCAGCTGTTTGTCGCAATTCATAATCATGAGTACCAAATCATGCAAACTCTTAAGATGAGCAATGGGTCAACAGATGTCCATACAAGCAACAACTGTCACTCGTGTCGGTTGTATTTTTGTTGCACCAAAGCAAATGATATTTTGTAATAGGTAAACGCCATCTTACATGACAAATACGGTGCATTGTAGGTTCGGTTTGATTGAGCCTTTTCATGGGCAGTAATGAAATGCAAGTACTGCCCACGCAGACTAGCAATGGGTTGAGCACAAGTAGATATTTACAAAAGTAAACAGTAACAATTTCGATCCATCTCAAACGATGGTGTGTATTTTTACAGTGGATATGGATTGTCAATCGGATATATCCAGAAAAATACCATTCCATGATCAGCGGCGTCTTGAACTTAACAGAATAAAATTTTGATAGGGAATCTGAGAATATAACCCTATTCGAAAATGACGTTAATTTGGTCTGAAATATTAAAAAACGTATCCGAATTACAGGTCTATTTAAACGAAATTAATAAATGTTGTTCTTTTTGAAAGGTTGTTACAAATCGACACAATGTATTACAGAGTATCGCATCATCCGAAAGTTCTAAGCCACTCAACAGTGCGAGAAAAGTGGAATTTTCTGCTTCAAATATCCGTTAACACGTTATGGATAAAACAGAGAAGAATGTGTTGGCTCAACTTGCCCAGCAGACCATTACGAAGTTATTTCGGTGCAATGGAATTGCAAACTACAACATTTCCTTTAGATTTCATCAAACTTTAATGATACAAAGATGAGAAAATAATCACAACTGTAGGGGATGCAATGATTTTTTTTACTTGAGAGATGCTTTCTTTATACCAGTGTGCTAAAATGTTATTTTTCAATCGCGTTAAGCAGTTCCAACTTTGTTTGCTTGCGTTAGTAGGAAACTGATATTCTTTCATTGCAATTTACAATATTTTGAAAGTTTCAATCAAATAGTTGAAAAAATCAACATTTATCAAGTGTGCACTTAGAACTTTTGATTAGTGTTTTTGATTATGACCCCTTAATAACTCTCAACAGGGGTCAAACGACCCCTGGTTTTCAAAAGGTATTGAAATCCCTGCACCTATGAGGATACTCTTTTCACGAGCAAAGAACAGTATCCGGCTCATTAGATTTGATAAATTTGTGAAGAAAAAACAAACATATTAAAAAGAACATATTAAATTTAACCAGGGGGTCAAATGTGAACAAAATCAAATATGCTTGCATCAAAATGCAAGAATCTGCATCCATTGAAATCCCTGAATGATGTCTTTTAATAAAATAATTTTTGAGTGAAATGGCATTGAACCTATTAATATTTATGACAACAAACTAGAAATATATTATATACATTAACTTAGTTAAACTAACTGAAATAGCTTTATGATATAGAGTAATTTCTGAAATATATTTTAGTTGAAGATGATAATATTCGTTAATCTAACGATTGCTCATGTCATTCTAAGGGGCGTAACTAAAAATGATTGATCAAGAGCCCCTTTCTGCTTTATATATATGCCTTTCATCGCATGTGCTTCAAGTGTAGATCCAGATCAGACTGAACATTTGTGCCATCTGATCAGATCTACATTGGTCACATCTTGTTCAGAAATAACTAGGGATGGGAACGAGTAGCAAAATCGGTACTCGGGTACTCGGATCTTGTTCCGATCGAGTACTCGAGTACTCGAAACCTTTCTCTAACGTAAGAGGAAATATCAGCTTCCATAAGTTTTAACGATCGTACCGGATATGATCATGACAGACTGCCTGCTTTATCGATTATTCAAGAAAATACACATTTACAGAAAACAAAAATACCTTAATGATATTTAATGTATTTCGATTATCAACGTTGAAAAAATTTAACTTAACAATTATTAATTAGCCCGTGCCACAAACTAGAACATCACCGTAAAATGGACACATCGTGAAAAAAGTGTATGTTCTCCGATCAGATTTTATTTCAGTTTTGCAAACTTACAATCAACAATCGCATTTGAATATAATTATTGAATAAACAAAAATTAAAATAAAAAGCCGATGAGGGAAGCGTCGTGGTTAAAATATTCAGGAACTAATTTTCATGATTGCAAATTGTCTGTGTTACGACATCAAACAATAACATCAATTAGGCGCCAATTTTCGGATATTTGTGCCCCTAAGTGTCATCTTGTTTATTCGAAACCAGGTGCGAGGTGTTGACAATTAACTGTCAGTCGGCGATTTGTAAGATTCCATAAAGACAACTTTTATAAAAATTGGTTGATTTTTCTGTTTACCTTTTTAATCGGGTACTCGAATACTTTATGAACTACTCGGGTACTCGGACGTTAATCGAGTACCCGAGTACTCAATTACTCGTTCCCATCCCAAGAAATAACCTTAGGAACCTGAAAGTGAACAGTGCAGATCCTGACCAAACAGCAAAGAGATGCAGGGTGATCTAGATCTACACTGTTTGCCCATGCCATACAGGCGTATATATGGAGTTAAGGGTTACAGTTAGAAATGGATTTTCTGTGCAAAACACAAGTATGTCTACTCTTTCCAGGTAAGTAGAGAACATGTGTGACAAGGTAAGACCATATCAACTTGCACATCAGTTTGACAGATCAGAGTCTGTTCATGTTTAGATCTTTTAGGTGCATGTACATAAATTATTTAATACGGTATTGTTGTGTTTTTTGTGTTTTTTATATATCATATGTCGTACATTGTATCGTGTGAATTGTGTCATTCTCAAATTCTATGCAAGATTGCGACATGCTGCTTAAATGAAAAAGCGTCTTAGTCACATATGGTATGGTAAGGCTACCTGGTATTTTGTCCTCTTTAATTAGGACTGATTTTTAGCTAAAATATATTCATATTTTTGCTTAATGAAAATGAGCAGAAAAATGGAGGATTAAAATAAAAATTACTTTTTAAAATAGAATCGGTTCTTCGTAGAATTTAAGCCCTTGCGAACGTATCAATGATGGCTTTTGCGCGACAATTTATCCCCATAAAATAAAAAAGACCCCACAGTAGTTGATTTTTAGAGGCCAAAATCGAGCTACATGTATATACTGAACAGTGAACACTTTAAAGTGCCTGGTCATGTGTAGGTATCAGGACATAAATATTAAACGTTTTCATATATCAACATTTAAAATATGAACTGTGGAAGACAGTTGACGTACGAGTGAATATTTTAAAAACCAAAGTTGTTATAGCGTTACTTAAGGGGCCGTCACACTGTAACGTTCTTGCTAACGTTCTCTGAACGTTCCATTCGCCTTTTTTAGCGTTCTAGAATGAGGATGACACATCTGGTGTGTTATTAACGTTAAGTCTAACGCACCACAGCGACCAAGCAAGAAAACCCTAAAACCATAAGCATGTTCTTGCATGCTTCTGGCAACCTTGGACGACTTACAATCCTCAAAACGTCGTAGAACGCTGACCAGGACATCGAAGTGTGACGGCCCCATAACGCAGTAAAATTCAGTCACAATAGATCGTAAATGTATTTATTAGTCTAAAATTTTGGTGAACTTAGCTCCATTTCAGTCATTTATAGGCATAACACAGCAGTAAAAGTACTATTTACGTCAGGCGAGACATTAAAGTATTCCACCATTAACTGTGAATAGGCAGCTTTGAGTATTTGAAACAGATGACATACATGCCGAGTTTCATTTCCCCCCCCCCCCTCCCCCCCCCCACCTTGACCTTTCGCGATAATAAGTAAAGTTTTTCTGAGTGGAAACGTAATTTGTACGTATTCTTTTTCATAAGTACTAATAGAATGACGTCTGTGTCACCTTTAAACTGTCAATTACAGCGATAGGTACATGTAAATGCATGCAGATAATACAGATTTTGACTTACATTTTATGTAAAACTATGTTATTGGGTGTAATAAACAGTTTGATTGACATATTTCTCTGTGATTTATTTAATTTGTAAAAGGTTTTGCCCCAAAGTTATACAACTGAGAATGGAAACCAGTCTCAGATCTCAAGCATCTGGTCTCCAATTCAGCCAATCGGATGCTTGAAATTTGAGACTGGTTTCCAAATTCAGTTTTATAATCTTGGGCCAGTATCATTTGCCTTATTTACGTTGCTCGTATTTGCTCGTAAATGCAAATATCTGGAGGAAAGAGTTAAAACCCCGGTTCAATTGGGCTTTTAAACACTAACACACTTGATATTTTCTAGTTTTTAATCATAAATTTATTGTCGACCTAGATGTCTGAACTTATTAAACGTTACGAAAATACATCCTGTTACTTGGTGTACAACACAATAACATTAGGTTTTACATAAGATTTGCGATGTCTGCAGGAATGGTTATCTCATTGTAACACATATAACTTGAGGTAACTCCTTACTGGAAAGTGCAGAAAAAAGAAAAGGTATGCAATTGTGTTTATTGAGAATATTCACAGTCATGCTACAGTTTAAACCCTTGACTAAAATATGCATTGTCTTGCCCAATGCATATGCAACTCAAAATTTATAAATATATGAAAAAGGAACTTTGAAAGCCAACGACGATAAACCCTCAAAGTTTTCCAAACTCAATGTGAATGAGCATGTTCATAGCCAGTAATGGAAATGCATATTACGGTCCAGGCGCAACACAATATTTACACAGATTATTGTATCGTACTTAACGTCCTTCAGAGGACGAATTTGATAAAATCACTGATTGAATTGTACGTGGAGACTTTTACAACCACAGGATATTCTTGGAAATCAACACTACGAGCACAATATTACAGACTTATGAGGCGAGTTCGAAAAGTAATGCGATTTTCAAACGTTTTAAATTATCTTTAGATGAATCAACCATTCCTTTAAATACTCTAAAAATTACGGCCATTTTTGAATACACGTAAGTAGCTGTGACTGAATCTTTCTAGGGTATATAAAAATCACTGCGAATTTTCCGGACAAAAACCAAAAACAACTTTACTTTATCGTATTTTCTTATTTCTAAATTATTAATTTGTATACATTTTGATTTCCTGTTAGAAACAAATAATTTATATTACTTTATTACAATTTAGTTATTAAAATTATCAGTTGCAAAAACTTGAATGACGGTGTCTTAGCAAGTCCAAAAAGAAAACACTTTTTCGATTTAGATTTTAGATTAATATTCATTTATTGGAGCCTCACATTGTATTCATGGATATACTGCCTGAGTAGTTATCTTTGACATTTTTAAATTCCTGTGTCTATATTTACCCTCAAGTGTTGTAACGAACCCCTGTCATTTCTCATTTTTTACCTCCTCTGTTTAGGGTTGTGTTGTCCGAAGCTAGAATAGCAGATCAAATTTGTTTTATAATAAAATAAACAAGTATAAAAGTCCTTATTTTATGATGTATTCAAAATGTAAAAGCACTGTTGTTTACTTTTCTTTATTGTATCTGAACCATGACACTGATACTTTCTTTAGCCGAAAACTGGGCTAGTATACTCTAGTATACCCTATTAAAAGTTCTATATAATGCTCAATTTTTGACTTGGGTAAATGAAATTTCAGGCCTGTTAGACAACCGGTTACGCTCACAGCAGACATTTATTTAACGCTCATCAATATGTCCTGGAATAACTTTCGTATAACTTTTCGAACACCCCTCGTATGACTTTAAGACATAATAATCAAATATCAAAGATACAATAATCCTGGGCTGAAGGTTATAAAACTGAGTTTGGAAACCAGTCTCAAATCTCAAGCATCTGATTGGCTGAAATGGCGACCAGTCGCCATTTCAGCCAATCAGATGCTTGAGATTTGAGACTGGTTTCCATGCTCAGTTTTTTAACCTTGGGCACTTATGTGCAGACAAAGGTTTTGGCGTAGTAGGGCGGCTGTGTTTTCGGAGTGTGGTTATTCTTGATACGCATGCGTGACTTTTGTAATCACAACACGTGTACATATAATATCTTGACAAATAAAGAATTTACAATCCTTGAGCAAAACTATTATAAAACATAAAAATCAAATATCAAATGAACATTTTTACAACAATAATATAAGTAAATACAATTCTTCCTTATATAAAAATCGGGAAATTATTTATTGAAAATCACAACACAATCATATATCATATTAACATTTATGTATATAATCACACGAAAATAAAGAACATACAATACTTCAGGCAAAGAACAATAACCATAAAAATCAATTGCGAATTACAATTAAAGTAATGTACACTTGCAAATTTAATGAACATATGTTTGCTGATACAGTCATCTTATCCAGTAGGATGGATTGGTTTTCAGTGATACCGGTAGGTGGTTTACAACAGTGCTCAGTACAAGTTTGATCCGCCTTAGACCTGCTTTTTCCGCTATTTATAATACATGTATAAATATCTCTTAATTTCTAACAGGCAGTACTCACTGACAATAGCTAAGCTGTCTGGGTTGACTCTGATCTAACTCATCTTTAACAAGAAAAAGTAAAACAGTAACTTGCTGTTTTACTGACGGTCTATTGGTCGGAGAAAACTGAACCATTTATTCATTTTTTTTCAATGACCCTTTAGAATACAACCTTTTCCCCAATTCTTAAGTAATAAATTTGTTAACAAAATATAAAATTTAAAAACAACAGTATATATTAATTTTACCATATAATTGATGAAAGCGATATCATATCTTGAAGACATTCAGGCTTCCTCTAGTACAGGTGACCGTGAACTTCACTTTGGAACCTTTTTTGCATGATGGGGTAATCTTTTTTAGACATATTTTCTGAAATTTCTTACTGAATAGCTCATGACAAAAACATGAAACTGTGTTAATTTCTGTTAAAATAATTTAAAAAATAAATCTTTATTCACAGAGAGATTTCATATTTTTATGAATAATAATAATAATAATAATAATAATAATAATAATAACAATAATAAAATAATAATAATAATAATAATAATAATACAGTCCACACACGTTGTGTCAAACTCGCTTAAGTCGAAACATCGGTTATCTCGAATTAATTTTACGGTCCCGTCAAAATGTGTTCTTATTGCATATAATATTACGCCGCTTAACTCGAATTCGACTTGAACAATGTTTTCATAAGTCGAACTAAATTTAGAACCCGCCGGCTAAAATATGCTATATAAAATCATCGGATAAGTCGAAGTGTGAAACCTGCCGCGGTCGAGCAATGCGCGCGGGTTCTTCAAAGAGAGAACTTGTCGGCAAACAAGATACCATTATTTAATAATAATTAACTATTATCACCTTTAAGGTAAAATATTCGCTTATTTAATGCAATTTAATGCATTCGGATGTAAAATATTCGGATTCGTAAATACAATTAATTTCAGTTTAAAAAAAATAGCAACCTTTAATTAAAGTAATCATGACATTGTGACATCCAGGCCAATAAAATATGAGTTCATCCGTTTAGGACAACACATGCAAAAACATGATCCAAACGTAATCAATTCTCACTCAACAAGACTGAAGCACAAACAGCTCCAAATTAACGATTATGGGGTGAATATTAATTTGAATTAGTTTACGTAATAAATAAATAACGAGAGACGACTTTAACACTCAGAGTGAAGACGACGACGATGTTACACAAACACTGAAACTTAACGATGATGTTTTTTTTAACATGTAATAAATATAATCAAGTTAATATATTTTTTCTGTTCTGTTTTGATAAACTTATTGATTAACTGAAATGTTCATAAACGAGTACTAGCACTCACAATCATGTCAGCATTATAAACATATAGGTATGATATTCGTGCATTGGCGCCATTCGGATGTGTCGAACTTCGGATATCTCGAATTAAAATGTACGTTCCCGACGACTTCGACAGAACGAGTGTGAACTGTAATAATAATAATGAAATGCATCCAACTACTGCATTTTTTATTTATTGAACACACTCCGAGCATCTCATTCCGATCACAATACACAATATAGTTGGTACTTGTAGCGAATAAAAGCAACACAATTAACCTTTGTATCAATTTTGCATATTCAAAATGCGGTAATGAGAAAAATTGAAAGCCTGGAAGTTATCTGCTGCTTATCAATTCCTTTCATTCCATAACTTTGCTTATTTCAATGCTGTTAAAAAGAACAACTGAAATGCAGCTTAAATCTGATTGAGTTTGTAATATTTACATAATGTGACAGAAATCTAAACACTGGTGAGGTGAAAAATGCATTATAAAAACACTACAAGATGAGTACATCCTGCATTCTTTAACGTTGCATCATTTTAAGAGACTCAGAGATCAGGCCACATAAAAACTCATACACAAACAGCTTGAAACTTTTTATAAACTACACATACATGTATTATGAAAGATGTTTTGGGACCTATATAATTCAAAAGTAACTATAAAGTAAACACAGATTTTTAAAGCGACATGTTCGGAAAACATTTAAAGGCATCTTGTCAGAAAACACTATCTATTGCAAAATATATTAAATTTAATACGATAAATACTTCTCGGGCAAAATTCATGATAAAACATTCGTGAATAAATCAAGAATTATTTTACATGCAGAATCCTTGAACACATTACAAACTAATACTATCAAATTATATGAGATATCGACCACTATTTATTTTATGTTTTCCAGTGAATTATAGAATTTTCTCTGTGAAATAAATGTAAGTGACCATTTCTTTACCAAATTAGCCAACAACGAAAATCCTCCTACTTTTGGATTATGAGCCATTCTCACATCACATGTGTAACCAATATGGACTTGGTCTAAAAGTAAGCTTCAACTAGCAGTGACTCCACTCTCAGAAGAGGTTGCGTTGCTTCTTCATTTTATTTGTAGGCCAGACAACAAAATGCACTTGCTATCTTATATGTTCCTATAGCAACACTGTCCATATAAAAACGTAAAAAACAGCTTTGTGAACACTTTATTTTCAGCAGTGAGTCTTGATTAATTTCCATATTTCAATATAATCTTGGTCTACAAAAAGATGTTCACTTAATCAATTCTTCCAAACTGAATACCAGTCATTCAATACCGAAATGAATCTTAAATCCACCATTTAGTCACAGAGTTTAATATTAGTTATTTCAAATCGGTAGTACTGAATACCGAAATACACTATTTTACCGAAAATTACCGAAATAGACTTTGATTACCGAAATACACTTAATAAATGGTAATTAAAGCATTATTTGTTGTTTAAATCAGATAATATGTTATAATATTAGTATATGAAATAAATGCCCAAGATTTATTTGAATTTGTTGTTTAAACAGTAAATTGGTCTGAAAGACTTAACTCAGACAACGATTTTTGCAGATTTAAATTTTTACATACTAATATTGAACACGCGATAATTTGGGAATGTGCACATGATTCCAAAACTTTACTAAATGCTTTTAAAATAAGTCAGTTATGGATCAATAAATCGTATCTCCACAAAACTCCCTTTTTATGTGAACGTTGTGGAATACTAACAGATGATGGTGTAAAACACTGTACATTGGAGTGCTCCGAAACTGATTCAATAAGAAAATGTTTTTTCGATCAGCTATTAAACGAATTCGGACAATGTATTGTAAGCGAACTTAGAAATGACGATAACGAATCAAAAATTTCAAAGACTTATTGGCAGGCAAATAGATGCTATCAGTAGTAAAGCTGTGCACAAGCACTTCTTAAGAATTGCTATATCTTTCGTAGTCAAAGCTATTAAATAATTCTAAAATAAACTATATTAACTACTTAATATATTCGATATCTACAGTTTCCTACTATGATTATTTAAAACGAAACGAAATTTTTGAAAAACAGTAAGGGGAACTTCTTAATATAATAATAGCTCTTTAAAAAATTATTTAAAAAAATCCTGTTAAAAACACACGGAGGGTGCATCTTATTATTGTTGTTATTATTGTGTATGCGTTCTCATGATTGCCTGCATGGGAATACGTTCAAATCAATATATAACAAACATTTCCAAGCACTTATATTGTAAAATGATTGCTCATAACTTTATAATGTTCTAAGGATTTTGTTTTATGCTTGTAACACAAATATAGGATTAATCTGTACATATGTGTTGACTGAAAACCATGCAACTGGTTTTGGAGACCTGTCTCAGGTCTCAGGCGTCCGACTGGTCGGTCAGGGGTCTTGAATTTCGGTCGGGGACCGGTCTCGGATCTCGGGCGTCTGATTAGCTGTGATGGCGAAGGGGCGCCATCTCGGCCGGTTGGATGCTCCGGTTCTGGGACTGGTCTCCGGTCTTGGTTATTGTGATATTGGACACAGGTCGCCATTTCGGCCGGTCGCACGCTTGAAATTAGGACTATCTCATGTATTTTGCTTTCTATGTTTTTTTTTAGAGTTTGGACCTCTTATGTCTATGTTAAATGTATTTGTATATTTTGTAGTTGTCGACTTTGTCATGTCATGTACATTTTGTCATGTCTCCTTCTATGTCTTGTTTATTAATCACTTTTTGGTGGAAATAAAGAGAATATATACCAATTATTACGTGTATTTCGGTAATCAAAAGTGTATTTCGGTATCTTTCGGTAAAAAGTGTATTTCGGTATTCAGTGTTACCCCCTTTCAAATTGTGTAAACATCCGGTATCGATTTCCCAGTATACTAAGATAACAATTTAAAACAACGAATCAATGGAACGGAAAGATACATGGGCAACTGTCCTTTTTCTCAGTAGGAATAAATGCCGATCGAATAACTAACTTTTGATTATCACAAGAAGGTCAGCAGTCGCTAACAGTGTTCACTCGTTTTCTACAACACGCTGCAATGTCTGATGACCTACTTTTTCCCGCAGTACGGGACATGCTAATTCATTTATGCTTCATTCTTCTTAATGATAAAATTGTTAAACACAAATCTGTATGCAACTTCTTTTAAATCATGAAGTTTACGATGAAAAGTTTTAGATTCCTGTAATGAAACTGTTTTGCTCTTATGGCGACCCACATTGGAGTTACTTCACATTGCGCATGCGCTATATTAAGCATGCGCATCTATCCTGGACACAATATAAAAAGACCTTTAATATATATCCAAACTAAGTAGCATTAATATATTCACGCTACTTAATACCGTCTTGAAAAATAACATTTTAAACTCACGCACGGATAAGTTCTATATTTAGAATACACGCGATAAGGATAAATGCAAACTATCGTGTAACGTTTTCGTTCACTTGTTAGAAGATTTCAAAAACTACAATTATATAATTGTCGCATTTGTGCGATAAGGATAAATGCAAACTATCGTGTAACGTTTTCGTTCACTTGTTAGAAGATTTCAAAAACTACAATTATATAATTGTCGCATTTGTAAGTCCTATGCTGTTGCAATTTCAGATCAAGTAATTTTATAATATTGATAAAAAATCAAAAAATGATTATTATCAACATGACAAACATTCGATGAAATCAATTCATGTACCAAAGATATCGGGTTTCCTAAGTTGTAAGCCTCCTGCCGGTAATAATGTCGTCATTTTGCAAATACCAGTTTGCTTTTTGCTGAGGGTCTCGTGTACTGCTGTTGTTTGTTTCTGAGTAGACAATAATATATTCGTTTGGCCCATCAAACAAATGCAAAAAAAAAACGATTTTTTTTCATTGCCGCGGCAGCACGACAAGATTTCACAACACTAAATCCATATCTGTTAAAGGTTACACACTATCAAATTTTCAACTATATCAAGGTACTATGCCATAATTACAAATCATGACTAGAACCTCTACATAAGACTCTAGAGAGCTCGATTATTAATAGTTACTCTTCTAAACATGTTTGTGATTAGCATCCATTTCATTCTCGAAGGTCATGTCGCCACAATTCTGTTCGGATTTCATTTATCTGTATATAAAGAAAATAACAATCATGCATGAATATAAAAGGATCTGCCTAAATATTTTTATAGTTCTATAACACGCGCCCCTGCAAACTAGCACAAGGGAGGTTTAGCATCATGAACCGAAGACAACACCAGACTTTTTTCGCAAATCAATCATATATGACTATAACTTTAACTTTTAAATTACTGTTCACAATATATTCTTATGGTAGAGTAAATGCTATTTTGATATTCTAATGTACATAACAGCTTAACAATTAAATAGAATAGCGTTTAACTAATTGAACACCAAATACATTTTGTAGGATCGGAAATCTTGTCAATCCGTGGTATGTTCTCGTATGCGAAATTCGCCATAAGCCGAGAATGTTTGCTCGGATGAGACGATAATTCTAGACACTCGCTCGAGTCCTTATGAACATCGGTAATAAAGTTTGAGATTTTTGTTTCATAATTTGTGGAGTCGATACCCCTGCTACAAAAGTTTAGAAGATTGCTTTCATTGAAATCTGTAACATTATTACAAGCTCTAGAAAAGCGAGAAAGCTGTGAAAAATATAAACCCTTTAATATGAAGACATAATGTCTCTTTTGTAGCAATATAAAAACAAATCAGCAACGAGGGGTGCACAAGTAGTACAAACATAATGTTTGTTATTTATTATTTAGTTATGTCATATCCTAGTGACTGGCTGTAGTAACTCAATTATAGAATGAAAAGAAAATCAATTTAATAATTTAAAACAAATTTAGGTTTACCATATTTCATAATCTTTGCAGGATGCTCTTGGTTGCCGACCGACTCGAACACAACATGTAGGCGTTCATCAAGAACCTTTGCTGTCATCACTTTTTCAACACTGTCGCAAACAAAACTTGCTGTCTCATTTCTCTTCATTAACAATTCGTCTTTCTTTTTAAAAGTATCTTTAAATATCCTTACAGTATACTTCGTTGCGTCTTCTTCAGTAAAAAATACATACTGATTAGAAGATAAATAATGGTTGCATTGTTGATATCTATTTAAAGAACAGTTAAATAATTGCACTTTAAAATACACTGTTGGAAAGATATTGAAAAACAGCAGACCATAGTGATGTTATGAGAATTGGTAACATCAGAAAACACTGATGTCATGGGGATTGGAAAAGCAGACGATAGTGATGTTATGAGGATTGGTAACAGCAACATGAATAATATTGATGTTATAGGGATTCGTAACAAAAGACGATATTAATGTTATGAGGATTGGTAACAGCAAACGACAGTAATGTTATAAATATTGGTAACAGCAGTCGAAGTGATGTCATGAGGATTGGTAACAGCAGACGACAGTGATGTTATGGGGATTGGTAACAGCACACGACAGTGATGTTATGAGGATTTGTAACAGCAGACGATAGTGATGTTATGAGGATTGGTAACAGCAGACGTTCGTGATGTTATGAGAATTGGTAACAGCAGACGACAGTTATGTTATGAGGATTGGTAACAGAAAAACAATATTGATGTTATGGAGATTGGTAACAGCAGACGAACTGATGTAATGAGTATTGGTAACAACAGACGACAGTGATGTTATGAGAATTGGTAACAGCAGACAATACTGATGTTATGGGGATTGGTAACAGCAGACGACAGTTATGTTGTGAATATTGGTAACAGCAGACGTACTGATGTCATGAGGATTGGTAACAACAGAACACAGTGATGTTATGAATATTGGTAACAGCAGACGAAGTGATGTCATGAGGATTGGTAACAGCAGACGACAGTGATGTTATGAATATTGGTAAAAGCAGACGAAGTGATGTCATGAGGATTGGAAACAGCAGACGACAGTGATGTTATGAATATTGGTAACAGCAGACGAAGTGATGTCATGAGGATTGGTAACAGCAGACGAAGTGATGTCATGAGGATTGGTAACAACAGAACACAGTGATGTTATCAATATTGGTAACAGCAGACGAAGTGATGTTATGAGGATTGGTAACAGCAGACGATACTGATTTTATGACAATTTGTAACAGCAGACGATAGAAATGTTATGAGGAATGGTAACATTAATAACTGCTTGAATTGTTTTTACTACAATACTGATAAAGTGGGAATGCCACGTGAAAACGTGACTTCGGTCATAATATGAAAATAATAGAATAATAGAAAATATTATTTTCTAACATTATTAAAGTTGTTACTGTATTTGAAAAAAATCTTACACTTCACTATTATTTTCTTATTACTCAAAAGTGATTTGTTTCCATTTTTTACAATATATTTTGGTATTTAAACAAACAAATACATAATAACTGCTTAACTGTATACATAATAACTGCTTAACTGTATGACGTCAGTTCAAGACTTGTCGTCAATCAATGTATGAAACCCAGATCAAGAATGGTCTGTACGGTTTTGACGCAAACTACCATTTAAGGCGATTTATTACTGCCCGACTGTGTAAATAAACTGCAGTCAGTATTAATTCTTGCAATGTGTGTCTTATTTGACAAATATATGTTTATGTAATAGTGGTATCATTTAATTTTTTCATAACGAAATTAAAATAACAGTTGATCATGTCAGAATGTTGTGTAACAAACGTGCGAATAAAAGTTATGACGTAAGTCCCTAATTAATGAAACAAAGATATAGCAAATGCATACGTTTAGTAAGTTTGTATTCATATATATGTTTATCAAGTATATTTTAATGCATTAGTTTTATTTCAGAATGATAACACGTTCCTGAATTTCAAGAAAGCGGTTCAGATTTATGATTCCGGATTTCTAAATAGATCAAGATTTCTTCTGAACATTTTTGTTTGTTTTTCATTTTCACATTCCAAGCATGATGTATATTCAACATATATACGAATCTATAAAAAAGTTAACTTACTGTCAAACTTTGTTAGAAGCTCTAACATCAAACTGTCCATATCTTGAAACAGATCTAATTGCAATCTTTTGGTGCGATCTCCATAATGAAAATCAATAGTAACCGGCTCGGAATTGTTGTAGGCAATCTCTAAACTCTGTTCTTTATTAAGACCAGTGGGAAATGAAAACACCGGAGCTATTTGTTTGTCTTTTAAACGCTTTACAGTATACCTATATAGGTCGTAAGCAGAAATAAAATCGCCACCTGTGCTCATTTTATCCTTACAGTTACTTGCCGAGCTTTTCAATCCTTCAATAAGGACTTTCGTAAAATCACTCTCTTGATTTCTCGCTGACACTTCATTTTCCGGTGCACAAGCGTTGATTTGGATTTGTTTGACATCACTGCCTTTCAAGTTGATTTCAGGACAGTAGCAGCGATCAAGCAGTAGGATCACTTTTCGGACGCATTTGCGTTGAATAAGTGATTCCAAAAAATGTTCTAACTTATCAGTTGTCATTACATCTTCGTCTGATCCTAACTTAAAAGACTTGTTTTCTTTCCCATGTCCGGAGAAATAAAATACCAAAGTGTGGATTTTTGTCATCGGAAAATTCTCAAATGCCTTTTCAACTCTTTTAAGAAGGTTGTTGTCTTTTTTGCCGGGTTCCGCTGGTAAAACTTTTGTTACATGTTCTTTCCTGAAAAAATAATGTTGTTTAAAACACATTGCACGGCCAATAAGAGTTTCTTAGGCAAACACATTATTGCAACTATACTTTCACCACACAGATCCGCTTCTCATTATAGTGTTTGTGAAATCTATTTTGTGTAGCATAACAGAAACATTTAATCTTTTTATCTGTTCTGATAATCTGGGTCCAATATCATAAAACTAGATCTAAAACTAAGTTGCCATTTCAGCCAATCAAATGCTTGAGATTTGATACTGGTCTCTAATCTTAGATTTATGATCTTGGGCCTTGACAAGTTGGTGAATTGACTGCAATGAATACAAAGCTTTTTATAGGGGCTAATACATGTACACTTATGAGACTAAACAATTCAAACATACATATTTAATGTTGCCTTTAATAGTGTTGTAACAAAAATAATTACATATTGTATATGGTAGATTTCAAATAACGTTTTATGTCTTACCTCAATCCCATAATTAATGGTGACTGTGATGTCAAAACTCGTTCCATGTTCTTCACATCATTACAAAGAATCTTGGCATTTTCAGCATTATGCTCATCATTACCGGCGATAAGTATGGCACCCCAGTTTTTTCCTTAAAAAAACGAGAACAACAGTTATATTTATTTACTTGCAGCTTAGTTACTGTAAATTAAAAAGATGACTATTGTAAGTGTATTGTATTGGTATACATATACTTATCGCAAATTTAACAACAAGAGATTGGATTAAATGTGATTGCCAACGATTCTACGTTTGATGATGTTTGAAGAACGTTTTACGAACAAACAAGTACGTTTTGATGCTCTTTTAATGATCCATAAACGAAATAACTGCACAAAAATCAAGCGATGTTATATCCAGAACCATTTCAAAAGATTCCAAAAGATGCTTTTTTCAATATTCCAAACTAGTAGGGGTAAAGGCCTCAGATTAAACATATGTACTGGTCAGATCACTTGTAGAAACAATAAAAATGTAAAATATTTGCAAATGCGTTCTGAATTTGCTTAAGTACAATATCTACAATATTTATCTCGTCCATGTTTGACATCAGCTTTCAAATTTTGGAGTTCATAGTTAATATGTTCGGTTTATTATAACACGAATGATTCAAAATAAGAACATTTACCTATTATCAACACTCAAATTTGGAGTAATGTTCGGTTTAAAATAACATGAAAGATTCAAAATGAGAGCATTTACCTATTATCAACTTTCAAAATTTGGAGTAATGTTCGGTTTATTATAACATGAATGATTCAAAACAAGAGTGCCAAAGTGACACAAAATACGCCCGTCAAAATGCTGATCATCAAAGCTGCGTAACGATCCGATGAAAATTATTCGACTTGGAGAGCAGATACCGCTAATTAAGTTTTTGGACAGTTCAAGGGCCATAATTCAAGAGAGCCTGGGGGAATTTGGCAGGTTATAGAACTTGGTCGAGATATTATGCCCACCAACATATTCACCAAGTTTGATAAAGACCGGATGAAAACTTTTTGACTTAGAGAGCGGAAACAGTAAATTTGGAAAATTCAAGGGCCATAATTCAGGAGTGCCTGGGTGGATTTGGCTGGTTATAGAACTTGGTCGAGATATTATGCCCACTAACATATTCACCAAGTTTGATGAAGACCGGATGAAAACTCTTTGACTAAGAGAGCGTAAACCCTTATTTTGGACAATTCAAGGGCCATAATTCAGGAGTGCATGGGGGGATTTGGCTGGTTAAAGAACTTGGTCCAGACATTATGCCCACCAACATATTCACCAAGTTTGATAAAGACAGGACAAAAACTCTTTGACTTGAAGAGCTGAAACCCAAATTTTGGACAATTCAAGGGCGATAATTCAGGAGTGCATGGGGAATTTGGCTGGTTATAGAACTTGGTCGAGATATTATGCCCACCAACATATTCACCAAGTTTGATAAAGACCGGATGAAAACTCTTTGACTTAGAGAGCGTAAACCCTTATTTTGGACAATTCAAGGGCCATAATTCAGGAGTGCATGGGGGATTCGGCTGGTTATAGAACTTGGTCCAGACATTGTGCCCACTAACATATTCACCAAGTTTGATAAAGACAGGACAAAAACTCTGGCTTAGAGAGCGGAAACCCAAATTTTGGACAATTAAAGGGCCATAATTCAGGAGTGCCTGGGGGATTTGGCTGGTTATAGAACTTGGTCCAGACATTATGCCCACCAACATATTCACCAAGTTTGATGAAGACCTGATGAAAACTCTTTGACTTAGAGAGCGGAAACCCAGTGGACGCCGCCCGCCCGACCGCCCGCCAACCCGCCCGCCCGCCGCAGGTGTTCCCATAATACGCCCCGTTTTTCAAACGGGCGTATAATAAAAACATTTACCTATTATCAACTTGAAATTTGGAGTAATGTTCGGTTTATTATAACACGAATGATTCAAAATAAGAACATTTACCTATGTGTGGTTCAAGTTCCCCTCCACAACCGTAGCATGTCACTGGATTTACATATAAGCCTTTCTCACAGGGTATGCAGACGCGCAGGCCAAACCTTTCTCTGCATTCCGGTTTAGATTTATGCATGTCTGTCGTCGCTTCTCTCTCTGATCCTGATGAGAATTAATTAGAGAATATGCATTTAATTTTAATGTTTATACTTCTTTCGCACTTACTTAAATATTTAAGAAAAACTAGTTTTACTCGTCCATATTTTATTATTTAGACATGTGTATTTAATTTTTGTTGAATTTGGTGACCAATTTAAGAAATTTCACTGAGAGAAGTAACGTTGCTCGTTATTAAACTAGAAATGTGTCCATAGGACACGGATGCCCCCGCTATGCATGTTTGTCATGGTGAACATTTATAGCAAGTTAATTGAAAATCTAATAAGTAATAACAAACTCACAGCCCAGACAAGAAAATTCTGGTTTTAGTAATAGTGACCTTGACCTTGGACCTACAGGCATGGGAATTGTACACAACACAACGCCTTGTCATAGTGAACATTTCTGCCAAATTATTTTGAAATCACTCTGTTAATAATGAAGTTATAGCTAGTACAAGAAATTTCTATTTTTTGTAACAGTGACCTTGACCTTGGACCTACAGGCATGGGTATTGTACACAACACATCGTCTTGATATAATAAACATTTATACCAAGTTATTTTAAAATCCAATAAGAAATAATAAAGTTACAGAGCAGACAAGATTTTTATAACAAAATTTTATTTTTAGTAACAGTGACCTTGACCTTGGACCTACAGGCATGGGTGTTGTAGGCGACACACCGCCTTGTCATGGTAAACATTTGTGCCAAGTTATTTTGAAATCCATCCATTCATAAGGAAGTTACAGCCCGGACAAGAAAATTCTATTTTTAGTAACAGTGACCTTGACCTTGGACCTACAGGCATGGGTACTGTACGCGACACACCGTCTCGATATGGTGAACATTCATACCAAGTTATTTTAAAATCCAATAAGAAATAAGAAAGTTACAGACGGGACACGATTTTTCCAACAAAATTCTATTTTTAGTAACAGTGACCTTGACCTTGGACCTACAGGCATGGGTGTTGTACGCGACACACCGCCTTGTCATGGTGAACATTTGTGCCAAGTTATTTTGAAATCCCTCCATTCATAAGGAAGTTACAGCCCGGACAAGAAAATTCTATTTTTAGTAACAGTGACCTTGACCTTGGACCTACAGGCATGGGTATTGTACGCGACACACCGTCTTGATATGGTGAACATTCATACCAAGTTATTTTAAAATCCAATAAGAAATAACAAAGTTACAGAGCGGACACGATTTTTCCAACAAAATTCTATTTTTAGTAACAGTGACCTTGACCTCGGACCTACAGGCATGGGTGTTGTACGCGACACACCGCCTTGTCATGGTGAACATTTGTGCCAAGTTATTTTGAAATCCCTCCATTCATAAGGAAGTTACAGCCCGGTCAAGAAAATTCTATTTTTAGTAACAGTGACCTTGACCTTGGACCTACAGGCATGGGTATTGTACGCGACACACCATCTTGATATGGTGAACATTCATACCAAGTTATTTTAAAATCCAATAAGAAATAACAAAGTTACACAGCGGACACGATTTTTCCAACAAAATTCTATTTTTAGTAACAGTGACCTTGACCTTGGACCTACAGACATGGGTGTTGTACGCGACACACCGCCTTGTCATGGTGAACATTTGTGCCAAGTTATTTTGAAATCCCTCCATTCATAAGGAAGTTACAGCCCGGACAAGAAAATTCTATTTTTAGTAACAGTGACCTTGACCTTGGACCTACAGGCATGGGTATTGTACGCGACACACCATCTTGATATGGTGAACATTCATACCAAGTTATTTTAAAATCCAATAAGAAATAACAAAGTTACAGAGCGGACACGATTTTTCCAACAAAATTCTATTTTTAGTAACAGTGACCTTGACCTTGGACCTACAGGCATGGGTGTTGTACGCGACACACCGCCTTGTCATGGTGAACATTTGTGCCAAGTGATTTTGAAATCCCTCCATTCATAAGGAAGTTACAGCCTGGACAAGAAAATTCTATTTTTAGTAACAGTGACCTTGACCTTGGACCTACAGGCATGGGTATTGTACGCGACACACCGTCTTGATATGGTGGATATTTATACCAAGTTATTTTAAAATCCATTAAGAAATAACAAAGTTACAGAGCGGACAAGATTTTTCCAACAGAATTCTATTTTTAGTAACAGTGACCTTGACCTTGGACCTACAGGCATGGGTGTTGTACGCGACACACCGCCTTGTCATGGTGAACATTTGTGCCAAGTTATTTTCAAATCCCTCTAATCATAAGGAAGTTACAGCCCGGACAAGAAAATGCTATTTTTAGTAACAGTGACCTTGACCTTGGACCTACGGGCATGGGTATTGTACGCGACACACCGTCTTGATATGGTGAACATTCATACCAAGTTATTTTAAAATCCAATAAGAAATAACAAAGTTACAGAGCGGACACGATTTTCGAACATACACACACACTGACACACACACCCACCCACCCACCCACCCACCCACAGCCAGGGTGAACACTATATGCCCTTCCGCCATTATATGGCGGGGGCATAAAAAACTATTACGTTCCGAAGTTGTTACCTCTCTGGTTCTCTTCTTCGTTGTTGGTGGTCTCTCATTTGAAATTGATCATTTGAATAAACCATGCTTTCCTTTTATTTCTTTTTTGGCGGCGTGTGGAGGCTGTGTTTTCTGGGTGTGGCAATTCCTGGTATGCATATTTCATTTTATTAATTTAGTATTTGACGATTTACTTTTATGTATAATCATAATGCAGCTGAATTATAATTCTATGAAGAAAAATGATTTGTTCGGTACAAAAGAGGTATGAGATATTATATTATCAATAACAAGAGTAATCTATAAAAATTAAATGTAACAAGCCAGAATCGCCCAAGTTTTGGATGGATCACTCATTTGATCCGCGCGACACTCTGGTTGAAACAGACTACTTATTTGAATTTAAAACTAACATACCTGTTAAGGTAAATCACTTTTTGAAACTGTCAGATTCTCATAAGATAAAAAAAAATGTTCAAGTTGTAATAGTTTAAATTTTCGTTTATGGATGATGTCTGGTCATATTAAAGATATATAAAAATTGATATATAATCTAAATTTTACATATTGTTTTTACTGCCTTCTGTTAAATGTTAAGGCTGCATAATAAAGCACAAACACTATATGTATTTCTCATAAATCAGAAACATCTTACCCACTAGGTTCACCATACATTGTACACATCTTTTGCAGTTCTCCTCTTTCGGATAATCCATTATTCCAGCTTCAAAATGGTCTTCAAAGTAACACTGCATAAAACATATTTACATTTACTATTAAGAAACACGGTCTTCCCACACAACAAAAAGTTGAGAGAAGAGATCATGCTTTTTACAACAGTTTAAAATAGACGCCACAAACAACAAACGAAAGCGAGAACCCGAAGGGTTACCGCCTTGGGACGGCCAGTGGCAAAACAATTTTTCACTGGGGGGGGTTTAAACCAGGTTCTACGGAGCACCAACCTCACACTTGCCCCCAACAGTTTCTCATATCAACAAACAAGTACAAGTTGTCTTGGTGAAATGGTGAAATAACTCCAACCCACCCATCAGCTTAACAATGTCGCATGCAAAAGCACACAAACATTTTAGAGAATTTTATTTTAAAGCCAAAATTGAAAAACATGATCACAATGGACATATTAAAACTGCCAAAGATGAATCGATTTTAAAGTACATGAGTTTAGTTTTGTATTTCGGCCGCCAAACATCTTAGAATTCTATATAGGTTTCGAAGACTATGCATTAATGTGCAGATTTAAATTACTCTGAAATGATATTTTTTCAACCGCAATATAGAAGGTACGACCTGTTCTGACAGCCAATCCAATTTTCTGTTCAAAACTGCGGTCACATCTATCCAATTTTGTCTTCCCTTTAAAATGGGATGTTCGCTGAAGTAGTTCGACGCATATTTCTGTTATATGTTTTGACATCTTTATTTCGCGGTGTATTTTAATAAGCATCAAGCTCAAAGATGGTTATTTGAATCATAGGAACAATACAATTTGTCTAAATGATTATTTTTACGTACTCCAAATGCTATTGAACGTGCGTATTTACTTTTCATTTAGTTTGACTTCTTTCTTTGACTGCACAAGAACTTACTTAATATTGATTAGTTAAACTTCTAAATTATTTGGTTCATACCATTTCCGCAATACAGTTACCTTCAACTCCTCTATGTTTTTCTTGAGTTCCTGTGTTGAGAAGGAATCAGTTGCTGTGATAAGAGTTGTAGCAAACTGGTTCAGTTTTTCGTACAGTTCCTCCGCTGGCCAGATCTTCTGTATTACAGTAACCAAAATGTGAAATATGCATATCAAGAATAGCTACAAATAATAGAGCACAAACAGATAACAAGTTGACTATATATACAGTTTATACTATATGTGAATACATTAAAACGGAGTAAATTCGTGAAGGATCAAGAGTGGCCTGAAATTCTCAAATTGCAATAACATCACAGAAACTTTATTTATTTATTTATTTATTTATTTATTTATATTCTTAAATTGTTGTTTTCTATGACTTTTAACAAGCGAAGAGACGCCTAATAACCAAAATAAGAAAAAGTAATTATAAGAATGTAAAATGTGTTTTGAAATGTGAAGTGTCGCTGGAAAACGTTCGGTGTTTCCATGTTGAATTTCATTTTATGGCACATGCCCTGACCAAAACAATTTGAACACATCTATTTGTATTTAGATATGCAAAATGAGAATTAACTACGATGGATTATGCTGCTAAATACACGTGTCTACTGTTGGCAAAATCATACAAAAAGAAAACTCGTTAGTTTATCAACTTCTCATGCTCTTCTTTAGCACTAACCTCTTTTCTTTCTCTTAAGATATCACCCGATTTCCACATGCCAAGGAAAGTATTTTCGGAGCCCGTTGGTTTCATTCCAGTGAGTAATTCCCGTGTTACTAAAAGTATTAATTATTGAAATATAATGCGAGTTTAGGAACCATTATAATTATGTTAATTGTTTTCAGCGCATCTAAGAAGTTGTAGCAAATCGTGCTTACTGAGTATGTCAATCTATTTCAAATCCTTTTTAACCGTTTACATCCGACACCAAGTTCTAAAGCTGGACATTTCATCACCATTTATCTTTAAGGCAACATCATTTTGCGGTTTTGTTCTTTGAACATCCTGCACACATTTAT